>JBBPBX010001162.1:0-29309 GCA_038048925.1 Garcialebias charrua | reverse complement strand
TATATATATATATATATATAAATAGCAACTGAGTACCTGGATAACAGAGTTGATTGTGCTTGTAGCCTGACTACTACTGTAAAATTGTAATTCACTGATTAAAATGTTAATTTAAAACGTAACGGTTTCTAGTTAAAATCATAACAGATGACAAAATAAGTGTTAGTTGTGCAAAATAAATTACCAATTCATTATAAAATATGTAAAATGTAAAACAAGCTTTAATAAAGTACTTTTGACTACTATTTATTAATTACATCATCTCAAGTCAGCAGGAGCAACAACACCATCATCATCACAACAACACAAACTGAGAGCTGTAAGTAATGAGCACAGACATTTTCAATCAGGGCTCAAAATGTTTATCTGTGAAAGAAATGTGCAAGGAAATAAACTAGTATCCCTCTACAGGCACATTTTGAGAGAGGGCACTTCACAAAGACAGTCAGGCCGTGTGAGACTGAAGGAGTTCCAACCATTTGTGTTCATCGCCCAGAACCAAATGAGAAGTCCAGCAGAACTTCCACTGACCAGTGATCACACACATTGTTCTAAAGTTTCTGTTTTTAGTTTTCTACATTCGCCTTTTAATCTAGCTGTTTTTGCCATCTTATTTTAATTTGTAAAAAAAATAAATCTTTATGCCTCTTTTATAACTGTCTATTGTTGTCATCATTCTTTGTTAAAACCAGGTCTCTCTTGTAAATGAATCCTCGAGGCTCAGTGGGATTAACCTGCCTAAATAAAGGTCGAATGAATAAACTTTGGTACGAATGGTGTTAAAGGAGAAATGAAAAGTGTTAATAGTAGCCTAATGAAAAGCATAAAATAAGCTTGTTGAGAAATTTTCACAAGTCAAAAATTTCATCCCAACTCAAATTTAGCATTTGCAAAGTGGAAAAAAAATCACATCCGTGTTTTTGACACCCCTCCCCTCGCCTGCTCTCGCTCCCAGGTATGATGTAGGTCGGGCCACGGTTGTCCCTCATACAGTATTGTGTACACATTTTTATTGAACAATAATCTTTATGCTAACAGTATCCCTATTGCTTACTTTTTTCTACCAGTTTCCTTCCCTTTGCCTCTCTATTAATGTGCTTGGACACAGAGCTCTGTGCACAGCCAGCCCTTTAGCAATGCGTGTCTTGCCCTCCTTGTGCAAGGTGTCCATGGTGGTCTTTTGGACACCTGTCAAGTCAGCAGTCTTCCCCATGATTGTGTAGCTTACAGAACTAGTGACGCAGGTGTTCGGAGTTAAATTAGCTGATTAGTGTGGCACCAGGTGTCAATATTGAACCTTTTTACAATATTCTCATTTTCTGAGATACTAAATTTGGACTTCTCGTTAGTCGTCAGTTATAATAAATCAACTTTTTTATGATATTCTAATTTTATGACCAGCAACAGTAAATGTTTGTAACACGTCATTTAACGCATTTATTACTTGTTTTAGATCAAAGCTTGGCACAATAATGTTTTTGCTACGTTTTCTTTTCTTTTGTTTAATGTATTTGTATCATTGCTGTTCATCATTCTTTAGTTTGTAGCAGGTCGCTTTCGTAAATGAGCCCTCGAGGCTCAATGAGATTTACCTGAATAAATAAAGGTTGAATGAATGAATGAATGAATAAAGAAAAAGAATGTCAGATGTTGTCACGTCACATTTATTACTGTCATAAATCAGAAACATTCATGCACGTGTAAATAAGTGCTTTATTAAACATCAGCAGGAGAAAAATAAATATTCTCTGGCTGTAAGCTGCTGAAACAAAGGAGCCACATGAAAAAGACCCACAGAGCTTGAAACACAGCAAGAAGGCTAAAAATGTCCAAATGAAAGCACAAGTTTCAGAAGGTGTTGGTGCAGCCCTTAAAGTTTGCTGGTGAAGGAGCAACCCCACGATCAGAAACGTGTTGGAAACTGATCAGTTAAAATATCCAGACGGCTTCGTGTTCACCGGGACTCTGAAACAAGTGTTGATGAAAACAAACCGTTTTTCCTGAGTTGTAAATTCAGTGCTCTAAATGAACGATAAAACCAGCTGGAGCTCCTCCTGAGCTGTTGGAGGAGCTCCAGCTGCACACCCTTTAACAAATCAAGTCAGAAGACAGGAAGAATGTACAAAATCAAACAAGTTGTTTATTGAAGTCTGTGAAGGTGAAGCGTTACAGTTTATTGGGGGGAGGACATTACGCTGCTTTAACTTTCCAACACGACTACAGATCGAGTCCAACAGCCAGGCTTCATCACTTCCTACACTTCTCACAAACTATCAAAATACCAAAAACAAAAACTTTTTTTAAACTACAATTTGTAATAAAAAAGCAAAAATATCACAGCACATAAAATGCAGACTGCTTAGAGAAATAAAACTTAAATAGCCCCCCCGGGAGGTTTCTGGTATTAAAGTTTTTCTTTAAAAGCACATCATTGGAAAGTGGTTCAGTTCTAATGAAATCTACAAGAAAACAAAGGCAATACAACGACGACGACTGACTGACGGGCTGAGCCACACAACAGGAGGTCCAGTGGGACCTCTGCTGCCGGCTCTCCTCTAATGGAATGTTGCTCCATGTCGCTTCGCTCTTCGTTTGGTGGGTTCAGGTGATTAAAAGTAGATTGTAAAAAAACAAACTCATACGGCGGGGTGGAGGGACGTTCCGTGGCTCGCGGTGGTTCTCAGTGTCTTTAGAACAATGTCTCAGTAATATCCAGGCTGGTACTGCTGGCTCCAGGGTTTCTGGTTCCAGAACTGGGGAGGAAAACATTCCAGGGTTAAAGCTGCACTATGTAACTTTGTAGTGCAGTCTAACTTTTCTAACTCAAAAAGGCGTTCAATTCAAGATCAACTGGACTTTATTTGTAACAGAAGACGTTTCGCTTCTCATCCGAAAAGCTTTATCAATTCAATGACCAGACTGTGTGTGCGTGTGGATTTATAACAGGAGTCACGCACCATCATATGTAAATTGCAAGCTGAGGTAACACATACATGTAAATTGACAGATTCAAACAATATATTTTTAACATATTTCTTCACTCTGTCACTATCTACTGACAGACTGATGTTAGACAAAGTAATCTCTGAAAAAAACTATAGTCCCCTTGCTTCTCTATCAGCATTTATAAAAACACTGAAAACACAGAGTGACCCGGACACTGACCAGCCAATAAAAACAGAGTTGTTTGTCACGCCCCAACCCACGCCCCCGCCTGTCCCAGCCTCAGCGCCGCGGCTCGTTCTCATTCAAAGGATTGCAAAGCGATGCAGGACTGTTTTGTATGTGACACAAATGTATTAAATATCCCTTCTTCATCCCAGAGCTGGACTTTTATTTTGTTTTTTTGCCAAAAGTCAAGTGATCGCTTCATCCTCCACTCACAGGAATGAGGAAATGATTTGTCACGACTCACGAGCGAATTAAATCATGTCCAACGTGGCTGCGTGAACCTCTACTGATTTCAGGGTGTTTTTGTGTTGTTGGACGAGTTACTCATGGTTTTATTATATTTTTTAGAACGTTTTATTAACATATAATCACAGCATATTGAAGCGCTCCGAGCGACACACAGTAGGGGGCGGAGCTGCAGAACTCAAGTTCAACAGAGAACGGACTGTGGCTCCTCCTCAGAGTCATATGGCTCTGAGGGGGAGGGAGCAGAATGCTTTTACCTGATGAAAATTTTTCTAAGTCCCAGCATTCTCCAGAAATTACATAATGAACCTTTAAGACTGGACGTCACCAACAAAAACATATAAAAACAAGGGAATCAGTCCACATGAGCACCCAGTTCACATCACCTCCACCTGGGACCATCTCATGTGGAGAACAAGTGCACCCCCACCCCTGAGACATTTGACTTGCTCTGGACTGGAACTGAACAGGAAAGGCAAATAAACCTAAATGTTTTTCATGCACAATATACAAGTGAAGGAAGGAGCTCCATAGTTTAGATAGAAGAGGTTTGTCCTCCAAGGTGGCTCAAAGTGACAGAGGGAGACATTTATCCACCACCTGGAGCAGTGGTAGAGCCAGGGGGTGGGGTGGGGGCCACAGTGGCCTTGGCCACCAAAGATAAAATCTTGGAACAGTTTCTACGCTGAAACTGTTCAACATGAAACCCTAACCAGGATTATCAGTGTGAAAATAAAATAAAGTGATGCCACTTTGTTGATATATGCTGCTGATCTCATGCTGCTCACACCGACTCATGTTCATGCTGCTGTTACGCTGTATTATTAGGCCCGAGCAGCTGCGAAGGCCTATTGTAATCGCTTGATTTCTTCTAAATTATTATTATTTTTCCGTCACTTCGCGCGGCTGTTTGGGGCCTTTAACATATTCAAAAACTCACCAAACTTCACCCAAAATTGTCCCCAACTAAAATTTTTGGATTCTGGTGTAATCGCAAGTGGGCGTGGCCAAACTGCTCTATAGCGCCCCCTAACGTGAGTTGGGGGAAACCGTAGGTCGTACAGATCTGAAACTCGGTACATAGGTAGATCTCCCCAATTCAAGAAAAAAAGTCTCTTGGAGGTACCCTCTAAAATGCACAGGTAGGCGGCCATTTTGGGTCAAAGGTCAAATTTTGGTCATTTTTCAGTTTTACTCATGTCGAACTTTGACGAACTCCTTCTCAGGCGTTCGACCTATCGGCTTCATTCTTGGTCAGAATGCAGTTAAGGCATGGGCCTTTAAAAGTTATCAATAAAATTGACTTTTCGTATATGTTCAGGGGGCGTGGTGGAGCGGTGAACTTGGCGTACTCGCCGAAACAAACAAAACGCTATAACTTTGTCAGTTAAAGGTCAATTGACACCAAACTTGGCATGAGGGATCCTGGTTGGATGCTTGACGATCCTATGTTGTCATAGTCTGACCTCACCTAAGCCCCGCCCCCTCAGAACAGGAAGTGACTTTTTTTGCTTGGAAAGGTCCAACTCTGGCTCTCTTGACCTAATCCAGATGACCTTGTGTCACATGACTGATAACAAGTTGGTCTCACTTGTTTTAAAGCGCCAAGGGTTTTCAGCAGAGGGCGTGGCCGTGGTAGCGCGGCGAAGTCACAGGTCACGCCGTAGCCATACGTTTTGCTCTAGATTCCACAAGTTTGAGCCCAGCTGCACCAAACTCACTGACATCGATCCTTGTTCACCCCCCTGCAGGATTCCAGTGCAATACTTGGTGGGCGTGGCCTAATTCCTCAACAGCGCTCTCCAGAATATTAAAAAAAAACAGCCCCCAACCATGCTTTATCCCAGAATTATGAAACTTGGTACACATGTATATCTTGTCAGGATCTACAAAAAAGTCTCTTGGAGCAATGGTCCGAAGCCAAAAGGAAGTCGGCCATTTTAGGTCAAAGTCACAATTTTGTCTATTTCATTGACGTCATATCTGAGCGAACTCGTCCTAGAGCTTTCGAGATCCAGGCGTCAAACTCGGTCAGCACAATATTGAGGCATTGAAGGTCAAAAGTTGTTAAAATAATTTTTCTATGTCAAAGCATGTGGGCGTGGCCAAGCCTCAAATCTGGCCATTCTCCATGAAACATCAAGATGGAATAACTTCCTAATATAAGCTCCCAACTGCACCAAACTCTCTAAGATCGATATTTGTCCATCCCTCGACAGGACTGCAGTCCAATATGTAGTGGGCGTGGCCTGATTCTTCCACAGCGCCCCCTAGAATTTATTTTAAAAATCAGCCCCTAGCCATGCTTTATCCCAGAATTATGAAACGTGGTATACATTTGTAAATTGTTAGGACCTACAAAAAAGTCTCTTGGAGACCTGGTCCAACACCAACAGGAAGTCGGCCATTTTGGGTCAAAGGGTAGTTTTGGTCACAAATTTCACACCTTTCTGGTGGTTTAAAGCCACTCTATCTCTCACGCCCATGACCTAGTCAAGATGATCCTGTGCTAGAAGGCAGATAATACATTGATCTGATGCGTTTTAAAACACTTGGAAGGTTTCGTTGGAGGATGTGGGCGTGGTTGTGGCAGTGTGGCGAAGACAGGACTAGCAGGCAATGCTGGAGCTCTGGAGTTTGCATGTGATTTTGAATATTTGGCAAATGCGCACCATGATATCGAGTAGGCGGACTAGCTAGAGTTCCCACGCTCGCCAAAATAAGGCCGGAGCGACGCTAAGCTGCGAGGGCCTCAACGCCGCTTGCGGCTTTAATTATTATTATTTTTCCGTCACTTCGCACGGCTGTTTGGGGCCTTTAACATATTCAAAAACTCACCAAACTTGACCCAAAATTGTCCCCCAACTAAAAATTTTGGATTCTGGTGGAATCGAAAGTGGGTGTGGCCAAACTGCTCCACAGCGCCCCCTAACGTGAGTTGGGGGAAACCATAGGTCGTACCGATCTGAAACTTGGTACATAGGTAGATCTCCCCAATCCAAGAAAAAAAGTCTCTTGGAGGTACCCTCTAAAATGCACAGGGAGGTGGTCATTTTGGGTCAAAGGTCAAATTTTGGTGATTTTTCATTTTTACTCACGTCGAACTTTGACAAACTCCTTCTCAGGCGTTCGACCTATCGGCTTCATTCTTGGTCAGAATGCAGTTAAGGCATGGGCCTTTAAAAGTTAATAAAATTGACTTTTCGTATATGTTCAGGGGACGTTGCGGAGCGGGGAACTTGGCGTACTCTCCGAAACAAACGAAATGCTATAACTTTCTCATTAAATGGTCAATTGACACCAAACTCGGCAGGAGGGATCCTGGTTGGATGCCTGACAATCCTATGATGTCATAACCTGACCTGACCTAAGCCCCGCCCCTTCAGAACAGGAAGTGACTTTTTTTGCTTGGAAAGCTCCAACTCTGGCTCTCTTGATCTAATCAAGATGATCTTGTGTCACATGACTGATAAGTTGGTCTCACTTGTTTTAAAGCGCCAACGGTTTACAGCAGAGGGCGTGGCAGCGCGGCAAAGTCACAGGTCACGCCGCCGCCATACGTTTTGCTCTAGATGCAACATGTTTAAGCCCAGTTGCATCAAGCTTAGTGCTGGACAATAATTCAATAACGATAAATATCGCAATATACTTTTATTCAATAACGATGATATGAAGTTTAAGCATATTTTCGATATTTCGATAGGATTTTACAACTTTTCACTGACGTTTTTCTTTTTCTGTTCGGGTTGAAGCGGCTGCTTCAACAACCCGCCCGGACAGAAAAAGCTGTGACACAAAACGTGCGTGGTGACGTCGTTGTTACGCAGCGCTCACTCCAGCAGCAGGCGTTAGCGGTAGCAGGCTAAAAGCTAAGCTAGTCTCCAAAGCGCGTTGTTTTCGCTTCAAAACGAGTGCTCATGACCGTCAGAATGTGACTGAACAAAGTTTCACAAGCGAAGAGAAAGCAGACGACATCACTGATGAGAGGAAAGACTAATTCGTCGGTGTGGACGTAGTTCGGTTTTGTTAAACTGCAGGTTTCTTCTGTAGCGAGTCCTCGGTTTCTTTATTTTGCAAAACGTGACAGAGAGTCGTTCTAACTAGCGGTGGGAACATCTAACTTGTTTAATCTGAAGAGTTTCCACTCAATAGAATATGATGAGAGTCAGAAGATGAAGAACAATAAAAGTTTGAGCCAACGTGTCTCTGAAACTACGACGTAAACAAACAGCCCCAGCGCTAGATGTTTTTTTAAATTCAAAATAAAACAAATTCATCAGGAAAAAAAAACACTGAATGAAAAGGTGCAGAAAGACGAAAATAGTGTTATAATACCTGCCCCTTGTTTAAAAAAATACAAAATAACTACAAACAACTGAGAATCTTTGGGTTTAGAATTTTGTGTTATTTGATGGTGATTTCCATCTTTTTGGAGGCTAAATACAAATACAAGGTGAACATTAATTTATTTGTATAGTTTATAGTTTTTTTAGGCTTTTATATTGTTTATATCGATATCGAATTATATCGTTATCGACCGAAATTAAGAACTATATCATGATAAAAATTTTGACCATATCGTCCAGTCTTAATCAAGCTCCCTGACATCGATCATTGTTCACCCCCCGGCAGGGATCCGGTGCAATACTTGGTGGGCGTGGCCTAATTCCTCAATAACGCTCTCTAGAATATTAAAAAAACAGCCCCCCAGCCATGCTTTATCCCAGAATTTATGAAACTTTGTACACGTGTATTTTGTCAGGACCTACGAAAAAGTCTCTTGGAGCAATGGTCCAAAGTCAACAGGAAGTCGGCCATTTTAGGTCAAAGCCACAATTTTGTCTATTTCATTGACGTCATATCTGAGCGAACTCCTCCTAGAGCTTTCGAGATCCAGGCGTCAAACTCGGTCTGCACAATCCTGAAGCATTGAAGGTCAAAAGTTGTTAAAAGTTTTTTCCTTTGTCAAAATATGTGGGCGTGGCCAAGCCTCAAATCTGTCCATTCTCCATGAAACATCAAGCTGGAATAACTTCCTAATACAGTATAAGCTCCCAGCTGCACCAAACTCACTAAGATTCATACTTGTCCATCCCTCAACAGGACTGCAGTCCAATATAGTGGGTGTGGCCTGATTCTTCCACAGCGCCCCCTAGAATATATTTTTTAAATCAGCCCCCAGCCATGCTTTATCCCAGAATTATGAAACGTGGTACATTGTCAGGACCTACAAAAAAGTCTCTTGGAGCCCTGGTCCAAAGCCAACAGGAAGTTGGTCATTTTGGGTTTAAGGGTCATTTTTTTTGGTATTTCAGTTATAAAAAAAAACTCTGCATTGACCTTACTTTGTCATACAAGCATGGAATTTGGTACATTTGCCCAGCTCACCAATGTGTACAGAAAGGCCTCCGGCACCAATGCTGTACAATAAACAGGAAGGTGGCCAATTTGGATTGAGGTCACAAATTTCACACCTTTCTGGCAGTTTAAAAAGCCACTCCATCTCGCACGCCCTTGACCTAGTCAAGATGATCCTGTGCTAGAAGGCAGATAATCTATTTATCTGATGTGTTTTAAAACACTGAGTTTTCATTGGCAGCGTGGCGAATACAAGACCAGCAGGCGATGCTAGAGCTCTGGAGTTTGCATGCGATTTTGAATATTTGGCAAATGCGCACCATGATAGCGACTGGGCGGACTAGTTAAGAGTTCCCACGCTCGCCACAATAAGGCCGGAGCGGCGCTAAGCTGCGAGGGCCTCAACGCCGCTTGCGGCTTTAATTATACATTATTATTGTTTAGTTTAGATCCTTATTTACTGGTTCTTTTTATACTTAATATTTTTGCTATTGTTGGGTGTAACTGGGACCCCGAGTACATAACTTCATTCCACCTCATGTAGCACATTTGGTGAAATGACAAACCTACTTGAACTTTAAAAGGAGTCGACGCAGCCCCACACCAAGTCATGACACATCATGCACATTATGTGCACAGAATAATAATATTTGCACCCCATCTTTCTTTCTGGTATTTTACATTCAATAGGATATTTTCACCCCCCTCGGGCATCAGTTGGGTGTACGTGTCACTTGTCAGACTCTGTTAGTCGTGTTTCATATCATGTTTTATAGAGGCGGGCGATGAAGCGCTTCAGCGTGGAGATACTGACCCCCTGCTGCCAGCTCTGGTTGAAGGCCTGAGCCTTGTCCATGTTCCCGTTCCTGTTGCCGAAGTTGCCAGTGTTCCTGTTGTTACCAAAGTTGCTGTTTTTGTTGCCATAGTTTCCACGGCCGCCGCCTCCTCTCTGCTGGAACTGTAGAGGACAACAGAAGGTCAGATACAACACTGCTTGGAAATTTAAGTCCACAGCTGTTTGACAAGGCCACAGCTGTTTGACAAGGCCACATCTGGCCCCACCCACCTGCATGGGGTGGCCCCTGTTTCCAGTCCGATTCATGTTGCCTCCACCTCCTCTGCTCTGGTTCCCTCTGTTCATCGGACCCCCTCTGTTCATGGGTCCTCCTCGGTGTCCCATGCTTCCTCTCATTGGCCCACCTCTGGGGGATCCACCCAGACTGGGCCTGGGGCCTCCACCTCGACTGAAGTTCCCACGGTTGGGGAAGCCCCCTCTGAAGGGGAGTGGTTGAGGCAGAAAGCTACGAGGAGGGCGGACAAAGCCGCCGCGAGGTCCCGGAGCTGTGGACAGAACAACTTTAGGTACAAACAGTCTTTTTGTTCCAACTGGTTTTAATGGAAGCTCCCTGACCTCCTCTGAAGTTGCCTCTGTTCTGGAAGCCTCCACGACCACCACCACCTCGCTGTCCAGGTCCACCTCGCTGTCCAGGTCCACCTCGCTGTCCAGGTCCACCTCGCTGTCCAGGTCCACCTCTCTGTCCAGGTCCACCTCTCTGTCCAGATCCACCGCGGCCAAACTGGTTCTTGCCTCCCCGGCCCCGATCACGTTGACCGCCACTGCCACCAGCGCCGCTGCCACCAGTGCCGCCAGCGTTGCTGCTGGCAGCACCTTTTTTTGGAGGGGTGCTTCCAGGGTTGGGCTTCTTCTCTGCAGGCAGGGCGGCCTTGCTCTCCTCTTTGTACTGCTCCAGCAGCTTGGACGCCTCCTCCTTCTGCAGCTCCGCATACGTGATCTCGCTGAAGCTCTCTCCCTCCTCGGGCAGAGAGAAGAAGCCTGCAGCAGCAGAAACAGACGGTTAGAGACGAGGTGGAGAGGAAACACATCCAGGGATGGAAGAACCGCTTTTACTTTTCAGTTTGAGCAGCGCGTGCTCCGGCACTTCCTTTCCGTCACTCTCTGCCTTCTTCAGGACTCTCTGCTTGTACTCCTCATCAGAAGGGCAGACCACCACCGCCTTCCGCTGGAAGCCTGCAAACAGACACATCTTTCTCTTCTGGCCAGGTTCAGACACGTTAGTCTGAAAAAATAAAATAAAATAAAGATTATTTGACAATCAGGTGTGAGACGTTTACAAAAGTGGGGCAGGGTTCAGTCAATGTAGACCTACATGATCTAGAATGTAGTTCCTCTTTTTGCGGGCAGCAATCTCAATGAATTTTCCCAAGAAAAGTGGTGCTCTCTGGGAAATGGCGGCGAGTTTGGTAATATCCTTGGACTGGCGCTTCAAGCTGTTCATCTGAATTCAATAAAGAAATAAAATGACAAGCAGAACTTTGAAGCTTCTCTGGGGAGAAAAGCCCAAAACTATACTGACCATCATCTTCTCCACAATGGTGTCGCTGCTCAGGATGTAGTACTTCCCTGGGTTCTGCTCGACGTGGTTCTTGACCCACGTGGTTTTCCCTGAGCCTGGCAAACCAACCATCGCAATGATCTGCAGAACACCAGGGATTAAGGTGAACACTCTTGTTGAAACATGAATAAACAGATTTGGTCTTAAAAACACCTGGACGCAGAATGGTCGTGCTCACCTCACAGTCAGCCTTGGTCTGAGGCCCCTTCAGCCCCCGCACTCTCTCATCGACAGGGATCTGCTGCAGGAAGGTGTAGCCCTGAGGTTCAGGGAAGTACGGTGTCTCCATCTGGCCAAAGTTAAACTCCACGGCACAGTTGCGACACATGACGTGAGGGAAAAGGGCCTGGTCGTTTAAAGAGTCCTTGCGGACCTGGAAAGCGACGGCTGGTTCCCCACCGTTCTTGGAGAAGGACAGCACCACCTCATCACCCTCAAAGTCCTAAACCAAGCATGTGCAGCACAAAGTTATTGTGTACAAAGGATTTATGTACAGTAGAATAAATGATATGTTCAACACATCAAAGTTCATGCTCAATAATCCAGATAGAAAAGTCCAACAAAGTTCAGTCAGGTCCTGTGGACGGTTTCTTTGTGTTGAAACATTTCATCCTTCATCCAAAGGACTTCATCAGTCCAAGGAGCTGTTTTGAGCCACTTTGGCCATGGCTGCCTCAGACGAGTCAGGGCGGACTCCAGAAACCAGCTTATCACCATCAAACTGGTTGACTCAATATATGAAGGCGCTTTTTATAAGACTGAGTTTGTTGTGCCTCCTCAGACTGATGAAGTCTTTTGTATGAAAGAAACGTTTCATCACAAATAAACTGTACAGAAGACCTGACTGAACTTTGTTGGATATGTTTAACAGTCTCGTTTAGCTACTAATCCAGGTCTTTATTCTTACAATGAGACAACAGACGACGTCATTCTCCTCAAACGCCTCTCCAAAGTCCTCA
Source organism: Garcialebias charrua (assembly GCA_038048925.1). NCBI lineage: Eukaryota > Metazoa > Chordata > Actinopteri > Cyprinodontiformes > Rivulidae > Garcialebias > Garcialebias charrua. Next base: position 17,161 of record JBBPBX010001162.1, on the reverse strand, counting down.
GTCACACAGTTGGTCGTCTTCTTGCCTTTCCAAGAGTAAGCATAGGAGAACTCCTCCTCACCTTCACAGTAACACAACAAAGATGTATTCATTGTTAGAAAGTGAGGCTGCATGAACCAATAAACTTTTCTAACACATCTGGAGATGTCATGTTACATGCAACCACCAGATGGAGCCGTTTATCCGACTGACCAAGGATTTGCATGACTTCCTGACAGGGCTGGTGTTCTGACACCATTTCTCTTCACATGCTTTAAGAGGGGCACTGTTAAGTTTGGTCAAACTTTGGCTCAAAGTACAAATATTTACATAAAATTTGAGACGTCGGCCAGGTGCTCCCTTTAAACGAAACTAAAATATTCTGTACAAACGTGGATGCTAGGGATATAAACTTCCTCCATCATTTTGCTTATAATGAAGTAAATTTAAACACCAGATTCAAATATTCAACAAAACTTTAGCCTGCAATATTGTTTCAAAAGCATGTTTTAGGACTGGATTCACATTTTCATTCATTCAACCTTTATTTATACAGGCTAGCCTCATTGAGCCACGGGGACTCATTTACAAGAGGGACCTGTCTCACGCCAAAATTGCACCACACGCGTTACGGCTCCGCTCCGCCCCGCTCCGACCTCCGCAGCAAATACGCACCCATTATAATCAATGACAGAATTTACACTGGCTCCGCACGGCGGTGGCGAGCTGCGGAGAGCGGACGGCAGTCCGTCAAAATTAGAAATTTTTCTATTTCTGCCGGACGCCGGAGCTGTGCGGAGTCAACTTTTGAAGATTACGTCGCACCAACAGGAAAAGGAACGAGCACAACTTCCGTATTTACAAAATAAAATCACCACGGGCGGACTAATCCTAGCTCTATACGGATTTATTTGTACAAAAATGCTTTCAAACTATCATTTATGACTACGCCTACAAACGCAATACAAGAAATAAATAAATAAAGTATTTTATTCTGAAAATGTAATACCTCACTTCCTGTTGCTCAAACCATGTCCTGTCGCTCATTTACGAGAGAAGATCAAGGCAGCAGTCTCTACTGTTGTTCTCCTTCTTCCACCGAATGAATTGTTTTGTTCTGACTTACTTATTTATCACTTGATTTATCGCGCAATCCCGCAAATCCCGCGCATGCGTCTAGGAGTGGCGCATGCAGGCGGACCTGAGCTGAACGGAGGTAGTGGAAATTGGAGTTTGAGACGCTCAGCTGCGACCTGCGGAGCGGACCTTATGTAGTGTAATTTTGGGGTCACTCACACCCAGGGTCAATTCAGAGTTACTTATCAACCTAACATGCATGTTTTTGGTCTGTGGGAGGAAACCGGAGCCCCAGGAGAAAACCCATGCATGCACGGAGAGAACATGCAAACTCCACCCAGAAAGGCCCCCGGACCGGGATTTGAACCGGGGACCTGCTCGCTGAGGCAGCAGCTCTACCAGTTGTGCCACTGTGCTGATTACATTTGACTGGTTGAATGTAGGCATGCAACGGTTGTAGTGGGTGTACCGAACCGTTTCGGTAAAACACGTTCGGTTCGGTCCACCTCCGTACCGTTTCGGTTATTTTTTTCACTCATTGAACGTTAATATATGCGCCGCGGAACAAAATTTCCTGGGCGCATTTCAGCACGGAGCTATTATCGCGCAGCACGCGCAGCATTATTAGCCATTAGCTGCTCGCTCCGGTCTCCTGTTTGGGAACGTTATGGCTTTCTTGTTAAGACGAGCGCACATTCAAAGCTGTGTGTGTGGACGACTCTGCAGCAGACAACACGTCTAACGTGAACGCGCTTGAAACTACGTCATCGGAATGTGAACGAAGAAACCGCAGCTGTTACAAAGTGCGCTAACAACACAGCAGCTGCATTTAAACTACTTCTTCAGGTAAATTAGATCGGTCCAGAGTAGGGGTGTAACGATACATAAAACTCTCAAGACGAGACAAATTACCGAGTTTGCGTGAACGAGACGAGATTTTAATATTAGTTCAAGAAAACTTCAAAGATCGGTTTTATGCCGCAAAAAGGCTTTTATTCTGTTTTAACATGTATTACAAACTCAACTGATGTCTTCATTTTACTGATTGAATCTCCTTAGACCTTAGAACGTTCAACATAGTATCCTCCTCCACCGTCTTCATGTGGAGGTCGGTCTCTGTGACACTGTCCTGGACTGGTTCAATTCTTTCCTCTCCAATAGGCTGGAATGTGTTAGCCTTGGCAATGCCACTTCCCAGACAGTCGGTGTCTCCTGTGGTGTCCCTCAGGGGTCAGTTCTGGGGCCCCTGCTGTTTTCCCTCTACATGCTGCCTTTAGGTCAAATTATTAATCAGTTCAACATTTCTTTTCACTGCTATGCCGACGACACACAGCTTTACATCAGGACTGGAACATCATCATCATCCCTATCTCCGTCTTCACTCACTGTTCTCTCTGCCTGCCTGGAGGAAATAAAGGCATGGATGAATCAGAACTTTCTTCAATTAAACTGCTCGAAGACTGAGGCCATATTGATTGGCACCCCTCACCAGATACAAACATCAACTTTAACAACAATCTCCTTCTCTGGTCAAGACATCCCCCTCTCCACCTCTGTTACAAATCTTGGAATAAAAATGGACTCTCATCTTACATTTGAAAATCACATTAAGCATCTGTTTAAAACCTGCTTCTTCCATCTTCGAAACATCTCCAGACTTCGCCCATCTCTGACTTTTCCTGATGCTGAGAAACTCGTCCATGCCTTTGTCTCCTCCAGGCTCGACTACTGCAACTCCCTGTTTATTGGTATCCCTGGCAAAAACCTTCAGAAACTTCAATACATTCAAAACAGTGCAGCAAGGATTCTGTTGAGAGTTCGTAAATTTGAACATATTACACCCATTCTCCATAACCTCCATTGGCTTCCTGTCACCTACAGAATTCAGTACAAAACTGCTCTCATTACCCATCAATGCTTGCACGGCACTTCACCTGACTATCTAAAGGACATTCTTGCACCATATTCATCCACCCGGTCTCTACGATCACAGAACAGTAATTTCCTTCATATTCCTCGGACCAAATTGAGGACCATGGGAGACCGAGCATTCTGTGTGGCTGCCCCCCGCCTGTGGAACTCCCTCCCTGACGACCTGAGAGCTCCACAGTCACTGGTTGACTTTAAAAGCAGCATAAAGACATTTCTTTTTAAGCAAGCCTATTCTTGCTTAACACCGGAAGAGGAACAAGCTAACATTAGCTTCGGATTCGGGTGGTCTCATGCTAAAAGGAGCAGCTAATTGCGGCGCGCTCAGACGGGTTTCGGTAAGTTATCTTAAGCTAGCACTAACAGTAAGTCAAATGAGTAATAAAAAAAGAGCTAATTTTAAAACAACAACACATTACAGATACTGGCTGTTACAGAGGGCGTAAACAGATCTTTGAAGGGCGTGGACTTCAAGAAACCGGTCGTTCAAAACGAAAGTTAAAAATGGCAGAATTAAAAAGGGTATAATTAATTATCTAAGAATTATTTTGTGTATTAAAATGAATTAATATTGTCAAGATAGCACACAGACATAACATAAAAATTTTAAATACCTATATGTGGTCTCCTTTAATGAAAAGTGCATTATAAATGGAATTCATTATTATTATTATTATTACAGTATTATAACTTTGTTTAAAAAAATAGATATTCACGCAGGACTTTCTAAAAATTGAACATAAATATTAACTAATGCGTGCGCTAAATTTCCGCATCAGCACTGAATCTGCAGCCGTCACCAGTGTTGCCAGATTGGGCGGTTCACCGCGATTTTCCTTCTGACTTTTGCAGGTAAAGAGTGCTTTGGGCGGGTGGGACTCTATCTGGCAACACCAGTCACACCGGTGTTTACACAAGTGTGTCTTTACCGGGGCAGCGTCGGCAGCGCCGGGACCTTCCATCAATGTAGAGGCGTCTGCGGCACCGAGACCCTCCATCAGTAGTTGGGGCGTCTTCTATAGCAACTTTCATTCATTCATTCAACCTTTATTTATACAGGCTAGCCTCGTTGAGTCACGGGGACTCATTTACAAGAGGGACCTGTCTCACTCACACCAAACAACCATCCACTCTCACACTCACACCTAGGGTCAATTTAGAGTCACCAATCAGCCTAACAAGCATGTTTTTTGGTCTGTGGGAGGAAACCGGAGTACCCGGAGGAAACCCACGCATGCACGGGGAGAACATGCAAACTCCACCCAGAAAGGCCCCGGACCGGTATTTGAACCGACAACCTTCTCGCTGAGAGGCAGCAGCTCTACCAGTTGTGCCACCGTGCTGCCCACTTCATCCGGCAAAGCCATGCTGTCTGTGACGCTGACTTGCTAGGGGCTCTGCTAGCATTAGCGACTCGCGAGACAACATTACCTCTCAACGAGAGATATCGCGGGAGTTTAATATCGCGAGATCTCGTTACACCCCTAATCCAAAGGAATAACACAAACTGAGTTCTGAATCTAAGTCTGAATGTTGTTATATCAAAGTCAAAAGTCAAAGTCAACTTTATTGTCAGAACTGTAATATGTACAGGACACACACAGGATTGAAATTGCGTTTCTCAGTCCCTCGGTGCAACAGTAACCATTTAAACACTAAAACACTGAAACATTTAATAAACATAAGCATAAAATAGTAAAAGTGTAACACTGTCCTGAGTTTTTGCATAGTAGTATAAAAGTATGAAAATTTACACCAACACTAAACATTAAATGAACTAGGGCTGTGTAAAAATATCGATATTGTGATAAATATCAATTTTTTCTTTCCTAGAAAAGAAATCAACATTTTTTTTTTTTTGCTTTTTCAATGTCCAGAGGACCAGACTTAGCTTTTTTGGATACCTTTGCATCCCTGGCACCAGTGTATCCTCAGAGAGAGTCTTCTCCACCGCTGGAGATATCATCACTGTGCAGAGAAGTGCACTTCTCCCAGAGCACGTCGATCAGATTCTATTTCTAAACAAAAATCTGAGGAGAATGTAGCTCACTTGGTCTGCAGAGTAGACTTTCTGTTTAGAGTTCACTTATTAGTCAGGGTCTATCTACAGGCCTTAAGCTGCTCTGCTAAGATGGGTGCATTTGAAGTTAAATGTTCTTCATTACTTGAATTATAGACTGTTTTGGAGAAGTCTTACCAAGCACTAAGAGTGATTCCTTCAGATGTTAAGTGTCAAGGTTAAAAAGGTTTCAAACTATTCAGAGCAGGGCACTTGGTGCACTTTATTTACTTTACAAATGCATGTAAGCTACAGTTTTTACTGTTTCAATTGAAAGAAACATGTTTTCTCACCACTTCTTTGATTCATTTTGTCCAGCTGTCGACTTTAAGTCTGTGTCTATGTCCAACCAGAGCCAAGTATTGTGTAGTTGGTGCTTTTAATCAGTTTTCAGTTAAATTAATTAAATCCAAGTCTATAACAGTCTCAAAATGTCACCAAAATCACTCTGTCCCTTTAAAATCTTTCAGAAAATCGCAATATTGTATTGAATTGTATAGTTTGCTGAATATCGCAATATATATCGTATCGTGAGATTACTGTATCACTACAGCCCTATAATGAACATAAGCATAAAATGAAATGATAAAAGTGTAATACTGTCCTGAGTTTTTGCATAGTAGTATAAAAAGTATATCTATAAGATAAACTGAAGGTTCTAGCATTGACATTTGCAAAGAGTGGCACAGCAGCATATAAGTTAATGTACACAGTATATGTATGAGGTAGTTGATGTTGGTATAGAGGCAAAGTGGCATATGCAGTAAGGCACATTGGGCATCCTTAAATAAGGCTAGTCAGAGAATACTGTATATGTATCAGCAGTAGTGTAGATATAAAAGTAGTGTAAATGTAAACAGTAGTAATAAATGTAAACAGTATTAATAAATGTAAACAGTGAATGTAAACAGTAGTATGACTATAGGCAGTAATGTAATACAAACATTAGTGCAAATATGAGAAGTAGTGCAAACTGAATGAGCACATGACCGAGAGTTTAGTGAATAACCCGTTTGATGACACAGAGTCCAGTGTTAAAATCTTTGTGTTGTGTGGTAATGTGTGAGAAAGTTTTTTGTGTTAAGGCAGTTCAAATGGGAGGGGAGGCAGAGCAGGCAGAGTGTTTAGCATTCTGACTGCCTGATGAACAGAGCTGTCTCTAGCCGTTTTCACATTGCACGGCCCTCCCCAGTCCGGCTCGTCTCTGGTTGGCCCAGAGCCAGCCCTGGCCCGCCCTCGTTCATTACGCACTGTCCAGAGAGCAAGCCTTGAAGTGGGTGGGGTGTTCTCTTGAAGTGGGTGGGGTGTTCACTTGACGTGGGTGGAGTGTTCTTGTGTGCGCGCTTACAGTGTTTTAAGAGAGGACACGCCGCTAAAAAATATTTGTTAGCTGAATATATATATTAGTGTTTCTGAGTTAAATTTTTGTTAATAACTGTTTACAAATCAGCTTATGTATCAGCTTATGTTAGAACGTAAATAACACGAAGCGCGCACCCATTTCCGCCTTTCAGCGCAACCTGAATGTCATTAAAATATAACTAATATTGTCTAACTCTTGCGCGCAGCCAGGGTTTTAAAATACAACTGATAATCTCTAACTCCGTTGCGTAGCTAGAATATTAAGAGGGGTGATTGCGTTATAGGCAAAGTGGACTCCTGAAAAACCAATCCGTCGCTGTAGCTCAGAGAGATCGCGCTCGGCATTTACACTCTTTTATCTTGACCCGGGGAAGCCGGTTCGCTTCCAACCAGGTACAAAGTTATTTTACTTTTTCTTTATTGGAGTAAATAAAAAGGAGTTTGTTTGGTCAACACAACTTGTATTTTACCAAGCACTTAGCCTATCCCAAGCACTTAGCCTATCCTAACACAATACCCTACATAAACACACATACATTTGGGAGACATAATGAAGAGAAAAAATAGTTAATTTCCTACTGGGATGCTAGTGAAGCCTTTCCTCCATCCCTCCTCCGTATTCTGCATTTGTTTACGACGTAAAACCGCCGTCCAGCTCAGTCCATCCCCCGTATTTGTTTACGACGTAAAACCGCGTTCACGGTACAGTTTTGTGAATATCTAGAGGACCAGACTTAGCTTTTTTAGAGAGTACAGGGCACTATTCCTCAGTCGCTACGTTTACGCCGTAAAATTTAACTCTGCTTTTCAAAAAAAACAAAAAAAAAACATTTTTTAATGGGAGATGTGTTGTAACCGCGAAACGTTGTAATTCGAGACCGCCGTAAGTCGAGGACTACCTGTATAGTAAAGTGTGTCTCAATCTAACTTTTATTTAATAAATGACAGTGAAATTAGCTGAATTTCTAAAGCCGATACGTGGAAGTAGGAACGCGCAGAGGGACGAGTCGCTGTGCATTTCTTAGAAATTTAACAAGATAAAACAACTAAAAACAATTATTTATTTGCTTGACTTTATAGTAAATGTGTCTTAGTCTAACCTTTCCTTAATAAATGCACTTTGAAGGTAAAATCAGCTGTATTTCAAAAGTATTCACTGCCTCCAAGAGCGCTCCCCCCATTCCACAAACTGTTGAGGAGCGGAGATCGTTGCTAAGGACCATTCGCCACAGGATGGGTGGTTTTGACCTAGCATCAGTGACGTAGTGCTTCACTAATCCTCTACAGGCATTAGTGACACAATGCTCACCCCCTCCCCGTCATGCAACGTTCCACTCCCCCCATGTAACAGGCACTCTGCAATCTTGTCTGACCTGAATGAAACTTACAGCCATGATTTATAGCAATCCAAACAAATCCTATACAAAACCTTTGACCCTGGAGCTGAAGTGTTTAATAATGACATGCATATGAAGTTTCCTTAAATTATTTAAAGAGGAGCAGAAGTTTTGTGCGAGACAAGAAAAGGTTTCTGAACATACAAAAATTAGACCGCATTAATACCGCCTTGTGACAACCAAATCAAAATATAAACGAGATCTGGACCGTAACATCTAGGGTCCCGCCCTCGTCTGTAGCAGCATTAGACTACCGTATTCTCCGGTGTATTATATGCAGTATTTTTGCTCATTTGAATGTCCAGCGTATTAAACACCGAAGAGTATTATTTATGGATTTTTTCCCATATTTTTAGACCAATTTTTCGCTCTGATTCTTCGTTTTTCATTTTTGGCAAAAATGGTGCAGTACCAGTTTCGGCCGCTATACGGGCGCTGTAGGCAGCAGCCAGCAGAGGACTCAGAGAGTGAAGAGGAAGAGGGGCCACTTCCAGAAGTTTCTACTTGCTGTGTCCGAAAAAAGCCTCCTTTGGTCGGACTGATGACTGTCGCTGCCCGCTCCCTGCTGTGGATGTAGCTGTTTTTGTTTGCAAGATACCACTCATAAACCACACCGCGGATTTTTAAATCCAGCTGATTTCACATTTGGTTCAGCTCAGGAGCCCGTCTGCTATAGTGAGGTAAGAAATATATTTTTAAGCGTTTATTTAGCTAAATTTAAAGAAACAAAGCGTCCGGTTTGACCCGCCTGGCGCCTGCATAAAAGTCAGCGAACTTTTTTTTTTAATCCAGCTGATTTGAACATTTCGTTAAACTCAGGAGTACGTCTACTATTAAGTCAGCTAAGAAATATATTTTTTAAGCGTTTATTTAGCTAAATTTAAAGAAAGAAAGCGTCCGGTTTGACCCGCCTGGCGCCTGCCTAAAATTCGGCGAACTTTTTTTTTAAATCCAGCTGATTTGAACATTTCGTTAAGCTCAGAAGCACGTCTGCTATGAAGTCAGCTAAGAAATATATTTTTTCTCGCAAAGAAATAATTGTTTTACCGTGTTTCCTTGTGAAGATCTTCGTACTCGCTTCTGTCGCCGCCATCTTGATTAGGGCAAATGAGGCGCTGACGCGTCGCGTGGTGATGACGCAAACACCGAGGCTTATAGTGTACGTTTTTTTCTTGTTTATTGTTAATAATTGGACAAAGCGTATACATAGTTCCCATGTGACGTCACATCTGTGGTTTGTCCTGTTTGACCCTCCCACAGGTAGGCTAAACAGCAGTTGGACACGTTGTAATGGATGTCCATTTTTCACGTTGTTTTTTTTGTTAATTTCTAATTAATTGCAATGGTTACTTCGTGTTGTGTCAGTGGGTGTTCCAGTCGGGTAGACGTTTGGGCAACGCGCAGGTTTCACTTAATCAAAAAAAAAGTAAACGTGAAGGATTTATTTCATCGGAGAAACACAACCGCCCCATCTCTGCTTGGATCTGCTCAGAAGACGTGCTTTTGGCCGGTAAACAAAATATTCTACATAAATCATTTTGTGAAACTATGTCAGAACAATGTTAGAGTACAACTGTCTGTGTGTTAGAGCTGTTTTTTTTTTTTATTATTTAGCGACACCGTCTTGCATGCTGTGGTTAGCTTAGCATCTCGCTAACGGACAACGGCCTCCTCACGGTCCACCGGGACCGGCGGGGAGACCGTCCCAGTTGGAGAAGGAGGACGGGAGCCAAGTCGTGCGGGCGACGTGTCGGTCCCATGGGACGTGCCCCCGCGGCCGTGACGGATCCACGCCGTCCGACCTGAGCTGGAGGGACTCTCCGCTCCAGTGCTAACAACATGCTAACTTCCAACACGGTAACACTCAAGTGCTGGTTCTGGTCTGTGTTCAGCCTGGACTGTTTGTGCTGGCTGTGTGTTATTTTAGTTAAACCTTTTTTTAGCTGGTTAGATATGATTGAGACAGTTTACACATCTTTTTTGGATTTAAAGCTGTGAAGCTCTGCGCTGTGAAGCCGGTGTGCTGTGAAGCCGGTGTGCGCTCTTTGTAGTAATTAAATAATTAATGATATCGGAGTAACTACTTTGTGACAAGTTGTCTGATTCGTCTGCCATGATTTCTTTCTCAAACTCATTTAACTCGACCACTGCCAGTTTGCTCTTGTTCCTTGGTGAAGCTGTGGTAGCTCGTGTTTTTGTCCGTATAATTTGCTCTGCTAGTTCGCCATTTTGCCTTCTCTGCCTTCAGATGTGGTGCGGAAGCCGGTATGGGGGCGTGTCTGGGAACTATGTATTAAACACCGGTGCGTATTTTCCTCCAGTGAATACAGTAAATACATAAATAAAACTGTAGAAGTGATCCTTTCAGTAACTTTGTGTTGTTGATGCTAAAGACCAAAGAGACAGCACCAGCAGGACTGACCTAGGAGCAGTGAGCTGTTTCCCAGGGACCATCCAACCTGAATATCATGAATCTCCATGTTTTTGCTGGAAATGTGTTTCACTGGGATCTTTTCTGTCACCTGAAATCACAAACACAGAAACATGAAGCCTAATGGTGCACCAACCTCTGCACAATTAGGGACTTCAAGCAGCCACCGGTGGTACTGTACCTTCATCTCAAAGCAAACTTTGCCTTGCTTCACACCATAGGTGGCTCTGCCTCCAGACCAGAGATAAGCAAAGCTCTCCATGATGAGGGATGAGGCGCTGTACCGGTCACGCGACACCTTAAAGTGCAGGTCGCAGTTGTCTGGAAAACAGAGTTGCAGAGATATGCCTATCTGATACAAGTGTTCGTAATAAAGGAAGCATTGAAATCTTCCCATGTTGTTGACACTAAAGAATGGGGTAAGAAGTTCAAGCTTACAGTCATCCAAGCAGACTTTAGTGTCATCAAACTCCTCATCCTCCTCATCCAGTGGGGGTACAGGGGACTTAAACGAAGCCCTGAAAAATGATAAGGGGAAAAGATTTAGATGATTCTTGTGTGGGGGCAGCTGGGGACCGCTGGCTGAAAAATACTGGAGGGAAGAACAGGAAAGATGGAACAAGATTGAGAAAGTGAGCCTCCAAATATTTTGGAAGGCTGCCTGTACTGTAGACCCTGGCAGGTACTTACCTTGCAGCATCCAGTGAAATCTAGATTGTGGAAGATACAGAGAAAATAAAAGCACTTCTACTAACTGATTTTGCAAGGCAATCGGGCGTTAAACCACTGTAAGGTGAGTGTGTTGACGAGCTGGTCACAGCAGGTGGTTAGATTAATATCCTGTGTGTGGAAATCTAAACTTAAAGGCATTCATTCAACCTTTATACAGGTTAGTCTCATTGAGCCTCGAGGACTCTTTTACATGAGCACAAACAGATGTAACTAAGCAGTGCAAGTTTGCATTGGCTGGTTAATCAACTTCAACTTGAGACGTTGCAATTAATGCAAACAATCCAACTTCACTAAAATTAATTAAATAAATAATACATTGTCTTTGTTTGGAGGGTTCAAATCCTTCCTGACTCTAGAGTTGTTAGACATGTTGACTCCAAACAGCTCTGACAGTGATACACCTACAGCTAGGGCTGTGCGATATGACGATATATATCGTGGGGACGATAGAAACGTGTCTATCGTGCTACTTTCCTTCTATCGTCTCTATCGTGATAAATAAGAATAAAAAAATAACTGTCGCAAATAAGCTTCATATTGTGGTTTTGCGAGATGACGGCGCGGCTTTATGTTTGACGCACGCGCGGGTTTGCGACACATGCTTTACGTGGTTAAACTCGAGAGCAACAGAGACGCAGGCGCATGAAGCCGGTGTCTCAACCATAGATCTCAACAAGGAGAAAACAGCTGCACAGGCAGCCCAAGAAGAATAACTTTTACCAAAAAGAGGGGGAAGCTCACCTTGTTAGCTTCCATTATTTCGCTCCGCTGAAACTCGGAGACAAAATGGGTCCAGAGGACACGAACCCAGAGTCCAACCGAGTCCGAACTCGGGTCCAGTTAACCAATACAAAACAGACCAGAGACACAACAGAACCGCAATCAAACGCAACGTTTTCTCTTTTCTGTTTCTTGCTTTGTTTACTCAAACTTCAGAGCGGATTTCTTCTTCGTGAGTTTCATTAGCAGCTGTTGTTTTACCGCCACCTGCAGGAAAAATTTGGACCAAAGTAGAAAAGGAGTTGTTTGTTTGTTTGTTAGTTTATTCATTTTATAATATGAAATACAACAATTAACGTATTCATAATAGAAAAAAATAAAAAAAAATGAAAGGTAGCAGATGAAGAATAAATCTTATTAAATCTGCTCCTTATTCATCTAATAACAGTTCAAACAATATTTTCTATAATAACAAAATAAGTAAATAACTCAGTCAATTTTCAATTCACATATATCACACATTAAATTAGATTCATTTATATTTTTTTAGCAATTCATTTTTTACCAGTTTCTTAAATACAAGGAATGATTTGGCTTCCTTAACATTTGTCATTTGGCATTAAGTCATTCCATAATCGTACTCCTTGAATTAAGGTAGATCTTAGGTAGATCTAGTTTCTACTTTGGTCCAAATTTCCTTGTTCTTTTTGTTCACATTCTTATAAATGTAACTATCTGTAGTAAAATAATAAAATAAAAAAACTTTGGTCCAAATTTTTGCTGTACACACACACACACACACATCGTGTTGTATATATCGTGATATATATCGTTATCGTGATATAAAAAAGTCCATATCGTGATATATGATTTTTTCCATATCGCCCAGCCCTACCTACAGCCATAGGAAAACAAAGTCCACGCTCTGTTGGTTTTACGTTTCAGGACAGAAGAATAATCTGGTCTTCAGAGATTTATTTCTAACACCTACCAAGTCATAATTTAATAAACAAAACCAAGCTAAACTGGAAACACGAAGGCTTTGTTCACATTGTAGTGACTCGTAACCCAGTCATTTTAGACAGAACATGATAAACCTTTTATTTATCGAACCCAGGTCACGAGGTTAAAGCAGGGTACATATCTGTTAACGACCTCAGTCTGAAGTCATGTTGCATTTCTTCTGACAGAAGCATAACTGGACAGATAAATCCAAACAATGATCAATGTCCAAACAATGATCAATGTTAATATACTGACATTAACATTAATACCAATGCAATGTCTTCCCTACCATTATACAAGCAGCATGCCCCACCCTGCCTACTGAAACAAACTGACACACCCACTCCCCCACGCACTGATGTAGCACTAAGCTAACAGTGCGCAATACAGATGCACTCGCTAAAAAGCTAAATGTAGCGCCCCAACTCTCTCACCCTGAGCCCTTTACTAGGGGTGCAGAAAAAAATAGATTTTTTAAAGAAACTAGATTCTTAGTCCTGGCGATTCAGAATCGATTCTTTAAGTCCCAAAATCAATTTTAAAACGTGTTTAGTTTTATATTTTTTCTGCTCCTACTTCTGAGCGTACTGCATATTGCATTATGTGTCCGTTCGGCCGGTGTAGAATGTTGGCCGTGTAGGCCACCGTACAGCAAGTTTGTTAAGTGTCCTTGAGTGTACTGAAAGGCGCTTTTAAATAAAATTATTATTATTATTATAAGCTAGTTAGCCAGCTCCCTTTATCTGAATGGAGCCTGCTAGCATGGAGGAAGCTGCAAAGATTTCCCTCTCCATCTCCTGCTATATCACAAAGGATTTACAAGCAGACAGCTCAGTGGAAGTTGAGGGGTTTACCGGTAGGTTTATTTTTAATACGCTGGAAGCAACATATGTTATTCCTTCATGTAGATCCAGTGTCTTCAGTAGAGAGGCATGAAGAAACGATAAAGCCAAGAAATGAAAATGAGGTTGATAATTTTTATTTATCATGTGATTAATTGATTTATTGTGACAAGCCTACTGGGAAGCAGCAAAATCAAACGTAAACAAGGACGAAGAAAGCAAAGTTAATTTAGTCTGTTCTGACTGCATGACTGCAGAATCTGCTACGATGTAAAGCATTCATGTCTGCTGCTTTAAACAAAGCATGTGACGCTGCGGCTTATTCTGTGCATGCAGGTCGCATCAGGTACTGCTCACACTGGAGTCTGATGAAGGGTGCATGAAGTTAGAATGAGAACGACCACAAACAAAAAAAGGGCATTAATTAAAAGCTATAGTGTGAATGTAGCCCGAATCTACCCCAAGATTCACAACTTGTGGAACCACTTTTAGCAGAGCTTGAACCTCTCATTTGTTAGCTGAAGCCTGCAGTCTGATGGAGCTTTTTGTTTTTATCTCAATAAGTAGTGTATGGTTTGATCTTGGGGTGAACTTTGTGAAATATCCACTTCTGCTGATGTAAATAATTTACATTTGTGAATAATCTTTGTTTCTGGACAATTACGGACTCTATTTACCGTAACCCTCCCCAGAATACAACTGTTGCTCCTGTAAGGTCAATGTTGATGTTGTATTAATACACACATTACTGCCCCAAAAGAACAAAACCCCAGCTTTTGAAGGTTGTGGCTACTAATGATGATTAGCTAGTCAACACGCAATGGCATGCTGAAACTGATTTGAGTCATTCTGAACTTATGATTAGACTTAAATAACTTCAGAACCTGGTAAAGAACAGATCATTTTTGTTATCTCCTGAAGTGTAAAACTCATGAAAGAGGGTGGACTTTCTTTTCCTCGTGCCTGAGCTGCAGTGGGGAAGATTTATATGAGCTCTAGCTGACAGAGTTCCTGGTAAATGAAACCCAACATATACTGTAGTCATCCATTAGCTGCCACTTCAGGCCTGCTGGTGCCTTCAAGTGATTGTCTTTTAGATGCTCTGAAGAGCGGTAAAATGTTGCAGCAGTTCCAGTTACTCTGGTTCAATAGTCTTCTGTGAGCCCCACCTTTTAAAATTAGATAAAAAGTCAAAAGCATCTTTCCCCCTTCTGCCCGTCGATCTTTAGGTGTCAGCAGCGCAATGAAAACAAAACACTGACCAAGAAATAGGCACATGTACACACACACACGCCATGCATAATGTCACTCGTCCACAGGGGTAGAGTCCTGCAAATGGCTTCACACACTCTCACTGTGACAACAACACACAGGACAGGATACAGAAATAGCATCTGGACATCATACAACCAGTGAAATAAATACATAAAATGAAAAGTAAATAAATAGATCATTGCGAGGCAAAACGATGGACGGTCAATAGCGAGCTCCTCCGTGGGTGTTCCAACTCGGGGATATTTTGCTACATCCTCGTGTGCTACCCTGCAGCAGTGGACTCCCTCATCACTCGCCTCTCAGCTAGACTCCCAGATTAACCCTTCCCCATTCAGAGTGCACTCCTACTACTTTTTCCTTTGGGTTCTCCTAAAACAGTCTCAAATGTCCTTGAAGACAAAATGGATTTTCCAAAACAAGTGGCATGAGGAACAGATGTGAAAATTCATAGATTTGATAGATGCACTTCTGCTACAGAATGCAGTCCATTAAAAACACAATGTGAGTGGGCACTGGAAAAAAGTAAATGGTAAGGCTGTTGAACTAGTCAGGGATGACCCCCAAACACATGTGTGAAAGGTTATATCATTAAAATATGATAGAATAATTCAAAGGAGGGTTTACCTCTTCTAGTTATGTGCATTGGCACTTAAAGCCAATACAGTTCAACAAAGCTACAGGTGGCGCTTCAGGGATGCTGAAGGCCACCTTTGCTCTGTCCCATCCTTACCAGCTGTATTTGTTCTCTTCAATAAATTCAAAGTAGCCCCTTCCATGTTCCTCCCGGCGTCTCTTAACACCCTTCTTATTCTTCTGATCAGCATTCGTGTCTTTGTCCGCATCCCCTTTGAAAATAGAACAAAGATAGAATGAGGTGCTCCTTTTTGAGACAGAGAGAGAGGTCGGACTGGCAGTGGGGTTCTGGCCCACAAAGCCCGTTCAATAGTTACATTTTGTCGACCATGATAATCAGTAATGTGATATTATAGAGGAAATACCTCAATAATTACAATTAAGACAAAACAAGCACAAATCATGACTTGTGACAACTAGACCAGGTAGTAATTAGAACATAAACTGGCCCAAATAAATATTAAGAGCAGAGTTTGCTGGGGCTGGAAAAGCAGTTTTTGAAAAGGTAACAATGGACCTGTAGTACAGGACTTAAACTACTGGTACCTTGTTTTCTAAGCCTTTTAGAGTCTACTGTTATCATCAGGGACAATGTATCATGCAGGGAAACCTACTTAAAACTGGACTAACCTAAATATTTCTTGTCTGTCTTATCTTTAACACGACTCTTATAAACCATTGAAAACTACCATTTGGCTGGTTGAGAAGTTCAGGGCCTGTCCTCTGGAACGCAAAGTGTATATGTTAGCAAGATCACAGGTTCCCAACCTTGTTTCAAGTCCAACACATGGACTTGAACAATGCACAACATGCTATTTACCAAATAGTAAAATAAAAAGACGCTAAAGTCAAGTAGACTTTGAATTTTTAGCTTCATGCTCGTTAGAGCTGACATCTACCACAACCCTTCTCTTTGGGTCAAAATCAAAATATTCAAATGGGAACCCATGAAAAGGCTAACGGGCTAATCAGCTAACTAGCACAGCACCAGACAAAGGAAATGATGCTAACTATCAAGCTAACAACATAACCAAACGGAAAGAAAAACCTATGTAACTATTATTTTATCCACCCTTTTGTCAGTAGTAGTACGTTTAGACTACATTCGGTTATTAAGTCGAATCATTACCCTGGATTTAGTGATCAAATGTGTTGTTAGCCGACGCTAACGCTAACTAGCCCGTGTCACGCTGTCTGACTCAACATGGCGGCTGATGCGCGCTCCCCTCCCCCCGCCGGGAACGGATTCAAACAACAGTTTTCTACGGCTCCCACCCCCGCAAAAATCCGCACCCCGCCACAGTCAATAAAAATGTCACTTTTAATTTGTCTGACTCACCCTCAGCAGCCTCGGTCTCACCGTCCTCATCTTCCGCCTTGGGGTCCATCTCTTCTTCCTCCTCACCCATCTCTTCGTCCTCCGCCACAGCTTTACCGTCGCCGCCATTCTCAGATTCCTCCTCGTTGGCCTCCATGCTCTCCTCCACCGGGCCCTCTTCTTCCTCTCCCATTCTCTCCTGGGGATCGACACCTTCGTCCACTGAAGCTTCCTCGGGAGCCGCGCCGGAGTCCGTGGCGAGGGCCTCGTCGTCCAGCGCGGCCTGCAGGCGGTCCATCAGCTCGGCCTTCAGCCCTTTGTCGGAAAGGTTTCGCTTCTTCAGTTCGTCCTTGAGCTCGTTAACTTTGAGCTTTTTCACGTTAATCGAGCTCATTGTGAAAA
>JBBPBX010001161.1:71214-108341 GCA_038048925.1 Garcialebias charrua | reverse complement strand
GACACCAACATTCACGTGTTCATCAGACTGACACCAACATTCACGTGTTCATCAGACTGACTGACACCAACATTCATGTGTTCATCAGACTCTGACTGACATCAACATTCATGTGTTCATCAGACTGACTGACATCAACATTCATGTGTTCATCACAATCTGACTGATACTGACATTCATGTGTTCATCAGACTCTGACTGACATCAACATTCATGTGTTCATCAGACTGACTGACACCAACATTCATGTGTTCATCACAATCTGACTGATACTGACATTCATGTGTTCATCAGACTCTGACTGACATCAACATTCATGTGTTCATCAGACTCTGACTGACATCAACATTCATGTGTTCATCAGACTGACTGACATCAACAGTCATGTGTTCATCACAATCTAACTGACACTGACATTCATGTGTTCATCAGACTCTGACTGACATCAACATTCATGTGTTCATCAGACTCTGACTGACATCAACATTCATGTGTTCATCAGACTGACTGACACCAACATTCATGTGTTCATCAGACTAACTGACATCAACATTCATGTGTTCATCAGACTGACGTGTTCATCAGACTCTGACTGACATGGACATTCATGTGTTCATCAGACTCTGACTGACACTGACATTCATGTGTTCATCAGCCTGACTGACATCAACATTCATGTGTTCATCAGACTCTGACTGACATCAACATTCATGTGTTCATCACAATCTAACTGACACTGACATTCATGTGTTCATCACAATCTGACTGACACTGACATTCATGTGTTCATCACAATCTGACTGACACTAACATTCATGTGTTCATCAGACTCTGACTGACATCCAACATTCATGTGTTCATCACAATCTGACTGACACCAACATTCATGTGTTCATCACAATCTGACTGACACTGACATTCATGTGTTCATCACAATCTGACTGACACTGACATTCATGTGTTCATCACAATCTGACTGACACTAACATTCATGTGTTCATCAGACTCTGACTGACATCCACATTCATGTGTTCATCACAATCTGACTGACACCAACATTCATGTGTTCATCACAATCTGACTGACACTGACATTCATGTGTTCATCACAATCTGACTGACACTAACATTCATGTGTTCATCAGACTCTGACTGACATCCACATTCATTTGTTCATCAGAGTCTGACTGACACCAACATTCATGTGTTCATCAGACTCTTACTGACACTGACATTCATGTGTTCATCAGACTGATTGACATCAACATTGAAGAGTTCAGACTTTGACTGACACCAACATTAATGTGTTCATCAGAATGACTGGCACCAACATTAATGTGTTCATCAGACTGACTGACACCAACATTCATGTGTTCATTGGACTCTGACTGACATCAACATTCATGTGTTCATCAGACTCTGACTGACATCAACATTCATGTGTTCATCAGACTCTGACAGACACCAACATTCATGTGTTCATCAGACTCTGACACCAACATTCACGTGTTCATCATACTCTGACACCAACATTCACGTGTTCATCAGACTCTGACTGACATCAACATTCATGTGTTCATCAGACTCTGACTGACATCAACATTCATGTGTTCATCAGACTGACGTGTTCATCAGATTCTGACTGACATGGACATCCATGTGTTCATCAGACTCTGACACTGACATTCATGTGTTCATCAGCCTGACTGACATCAACATTCATGTGTTCATCAGACTCTGACTGAAATCAACATTCATGTGTTCATCACAATCTGACTGACACTGACATTCATGTGTTCATCAGACTCTGACTGACATCAACATTTATGTGTTCATCAGACTTTTGATTGACATCAACATTCATGTGTTCATCAGACTCTGACTGACATCAACATTCATGTGTTCATCAGACTCTGACTGACATCAACATTCATGTGTTCATCAGACTGACTGACACCGACATTCATGTATTCATCAGACTCTGACACCAACATGAATGTGTTCATCAGACTGACTGACTGACACCAACATTCATTTGTTCATCAGAGTCTGACTGACTCCAACATTCATGTGTTCATCAGACTCTTACTGACACTGACATTCATGTGTTCATCAGACTCTGATTGACATCAACATTGAAGAGTTCAGACTTTGACTGACATCAACATTCATGTGTTCATCAGACTGACTGACACCGACATTCATGTATTCATCAGACTCTGACACCAACATTAATGTGTTCATCAGACTGACTGACTGACACCAACATTCATTTGTTCATCAGAGTCTGACTGACACCAACATTCATGTGTTCATCAGACTCTTACTGACACTGACATTCATGTGTTCATCAGACTCTGATTGACATCAACATTGAAGAGTTCAGACTTTGACTGACACCAACATTAATGTGTTCATCAGACTGACTGGCACCAACATTAATGTGTTCATCAGACTGACTGACACCAACATTCATGTGTTCATTGGACTCTGACTGACATCAACATTCATGTGTTCATCAGACTCTGACTGACATCAACATTCATGTGTTCATCAGACTCTGACAGACACCAACATTCATGTGTTCATCAGACTCTGACACCAACATTCACGTGTTCATCATACTCTGACACCAACATTCACGTGTTCATCAGACTCTGACTGACATCAACATTCATGTGTTCATCAGACTCTGACACCAACATTCACGTGTTCATCAGACTCTGACACCAACATTCACGTGTTCATCAGACTCTGACACCAACATTCACGTGTTCATCAGACTCTGACACCAACATTCATGTGTTCATCAGACTCTGACACCAACATTCATGTGTTCATCAGACTCTGACACCAACATTCATGTGTTCATCAGACTCTGACACCAACATTCATGTGTTCATCAGACTCTGACACTAACATTCATGTGTTCATCAGACTCTGACACTAACATTCATGTGTTCATCAGACTCTGACACCAACATTCATGTGCTCATCAGACTCTGACACCAACATTCACGTGTTCATCAGACTGACACCAACATTCACGTGTTCATCAGACTGACTGACACCAACATTCATGTGTTCATCAGACTCTGACTGACATCAACATTCATGTGTTCATCAGACTGACTGACATCAACATTCATGTGTTCATCACAATCTGACTGATACTGACATTCATGTGTTCATCAGACTCTGACTGACATCAACATTCATGTGTTCATCAGACTGACTGACACCAACATTCATGTGTTCATCACAATCTGACTGATACTGACATTCATGTGTTCATCAGACTCTGACTGACATCAACATTCATGTGTTCATCAGACTCTGACTGACATCAACATTCATGTGTTCATCAGACTGACTGACATCAACAGTCATGTGTTCATCACAATCTAACTGACACTGACATTCATGTGTTCATCAGACTCTGACTGACATCAACATTCATGTGTTCATCAGACTCTGACTGACATCAACATTCATGTGTTCATCAGACTGACTGACACCAACATTCATGTGTTCATCAGACTAACTGACATCAACATTCATGTGTTCATCAGACTGACGTGTTCATCAGACTCTGACTGACATGGACATTCATGTGTTCATCAGACTCTGACTGACACTGACATTCATGTGTTCATCAGCCTGACTGACATCAACATTCATGTGTTCATCAGACTCTGACTGACATCAACATTCATGTGTTCATCACAATCTAACTGACACTGACATTCATGTGTTCATCACAATCTGACTGACACCAACATTCATGTGTTCATCACAATCTGACTGACACTGACATTCATGTGTTCATCACAATCTGACTGACACTAACATTCATGTGTTCATCAGACTCTGACTGACATCCACATTCATGTGTTCATCACAATCTGACTGACACTGACATTCATGTGTTCATCAGACTCTGACTGACATCAACATTCATGTGTTCATCAGACTGACTGACACCAACATTCATGTGTTCATCAGACTCTGACTGACATCAACATTCATGTGTTCATCATAATCTGACTGATACTGACATTCATGTATTCATCAGACTCTGACACCAACATGAATGTGTTCATCAGACTGACTGACTGACACCAACATTCATTTGTTCATCAGAGTCTGACTGACTCCAACATTCATGTGTTCATCAGACTCTTACTGACACTGACATTCATGTGTTCATCAGACTCTGATTGACATCAACATTGAAGAGTTCAGACTTTGACTGACATCAACATTCATGTGTTCATCAGACTGACTGACACCGACATTCATGTATTCATCAGACTCTGACACCAACATTAATGTGTTCATCAGACTGACTGACTGACACCAACATTCATTTGTTCATCAGAGTCTGACTGACACCAACATTCATGTGTTCATCAGACTCTTACTGACACTGACATTCATGTGTTCATCAGACTCTGATTGACATCAACATTGAAGAGTTCAGACTTTGACTGACACCAACATTAATGTGTTCATCAGACTGACTGGCACCAACATTAATGTGTTCATCAGACTGACTGACACCAACATTCATGTGTTCATTGGACTCTGACTGACATCAACATTCATGTGTTCATCAGACTCTGACTGACATCAACATTCATGTGTTCATCAGACTCTGACAGACACCAACATTCATGTGTTCATCAGACTCTGACACCAACATTCATGTGTTCATCAGACTCTGACACCAACATTCACGTGTTCATCAGACTCTGACACCAACATTCACGTGTTCATCAGACTCTGACACCAACATTCATGTGTTCATCAGACTCTGACACCAACATTCACGTGTTCATCAGACTCTGACACCAACATTCACGTGTTCATCAGACTCTGACACCAACATTCACGTGTTCATCAGACTCTGACACCAACATTCATGTGTTCATCAGACTCTGACACCAACATTCATGTGTTCATCAGACTCTGACACCAACATTCATGTGTTCATCAGACTCTGACACCAACATTCATGTGTTCATCAGACTCTGACACCAACATTCATGTGTTCATCAGACTCTGACACCAACATTCATGTGTTCATCAGACTCTGACACCAACATTCATGTGTTCATCAGACTCTGACACCAACATTCACGTGTTCATCAGACTGACACCAACATTCACGTGTTCATCAGACTGACTGACACCAACATTCATGTGTTCATCAGACTCTGACTGACATCAACATTCATGTGTTCATCAGACTGACTGACATCAACATTCATGTGTTCATCACAATCTGACTGATACTGACATTCATGTGTTCATCAGACTCTGACTGACATCAACATTCATGTGTTCATCAGACTGACTGACACCAACATTCATGTGTTCATCACAATCTGACTGATACTGACATTCATGTGTTCATCAGACTCTGACTGACATCAACATTCATGTGTTCATCACAATCTGACTGAACTGACTGACATCAACATTCATGTGTTCATCAGACTGACTGACATCAACATTCATGTGTTCATCACAATCTGACTGACACTGACATTCATGTGTTCATCAGACTCTGACTGACATCAACATTCATGTGTTCATCAGACTCTGACTGACATCAACATTCATGTGTTCATCACAATCTGACTGACACTGACATTCATGTGTTCATCAGACTCTGACTGACATCAACATTCATGTGTTCATCTGACTGACACCAACATTCATGTGTTCATCAGACTCTGACTGACATCAACATTCATGTGTTCATCAGACTCTGACTGACATCAACATTCATGTGTTCATCATAATCTGACTGATACTGACATTCATGTATTCATCAGACTCTGACACCAACATGAATGTGTTCATCAGACTGACTGACTGACACCAACATTCATTTGTTCATCAGAGTCTGACTGACTCCAACATTCATGTGTTCATCAGACTCTTACTGACACTGACATTCATGTGTTCATCAGACTCTGATTGACATCAACATTGAAGAGTTCAGACTTTGACTGACATCAACATTCATGTGTTCATCAGACTGACTGACACCGACATTCATGTATTCATCAGACTCTGACACCAACATTAATGTGTTCATCAGACTGACTGACTGACACCAACATTCATTTGTTCATCAGAGTCTGACTGACACCAACATTCATGTGTTCATCAGACTCTTACTGACACTGACATTCATGTGTTCATCAGACTCTGATTGACATCAACATTGAAGAGTTCAGACTTTGACTGACACCAACATTAATGTGTTCATCAGACTGACTGGCACCAACATTAATGTGTTCATCAGACTGACTGACACCAACATTCATGTGTTCATTGGACTCTGACTGACATCAACATTCATGTGTTCATCAGACTCTGACTGACATCAACATTCATGTGTTCATCAGACTCTGACAGACACCAACATTCATGTGTTCATCAGACTCTGACACCAACATTCACGTGTTCATCATACTCTGACACCAACATTCACGTGTTCATCAGACTCTGACTGACATCAACATTCATGTGTTCATCAGACTCTGACACCAACATTCACGTGTTCATCAGACTCTGACACCAACATTCACGTGTTCATCAGACTCTGACTGACACCAACATTCACGTGTTCATCAGACTCTGACTGACATCAACAATTATGTGTTCATCAGACTCTGACACCAACATTCATGTGTTCATCAGACTCTGACACCAACATTCATGTGTTCATCAGACTCTGACACAACATTCATGTGTTCATCAGACTCTGACACTAACATTCATGTGTTCATCAGACTCTGACACTAACATTCATGTGTTCATCAGACTCTGACACCAACATTCATGTGCTCATCAGACTCTGACACCAACATTCACGTGTTCATCAGACTGACACCAACATTCACGTGTTCATCAGACTGACTGACACCAACATTCATGTGTTCATCAGACTCTGACTGACATCAACATTCATGTGTTCATCAGACTGACTGACATCAACATTCATGTGTTCATCACAATCTGACTGATACTGACATTCATGTGTTCATCAGACTCTGACTGACATCAACATTCATGTGTTCATCACAATCTAACTGACACTGACATTCATGTGTTCATCACAATCTGACTGACACCAACATTCATGTGTTCATCACAATCTGACTGACACTGACATTCATGTGTTCATCACAATCTGACTGACACTAACATTCATGTGTTCATCAGACTCTGACTGACATCCACATTCATGTGTTCATCACAATCTGACTGACACTGACATTCATGTGTTCATCAGACTCTGACTGACATCAACATTCATGTGTTCATCAGACTGACTGACACCAACATTCATGTGTTCATCAGACTCTGACTGACATCAACATTCATGTGTTCATCATAATCTGACTGATACTGACATTCATGTATTCATCAGACTCTGACACCAACATGAATGTGTTCATCAGACTGACTGACTGACACCAACATTCATTTGTTCATCAGAGTCTGACTGACTCCAACATTCATGTGTTCATCAGACTCTTACTGACACTGACATTCATGTGTTCATCAGACTCTGATTGACATCAACATTGAAGAGTTCAGACTTTGACTGACATCAACATTCATGTGTTCATCAGACTGACTGACACCGACATTCATGTATTCATCAGACTCTGACACCAACATTAATGTGTTCATCAGACTGACTGACTGACACCAACATTCATTTGTTCATCAGAGTCTGACTGACACCAACATTCATGTGTTCATCAGACTCTTACTGACACTGACATTCATGTGTTCATCAGACTCTGATTGACATCAACATTGAAGAGTTCAGACTTTGACTGACACCAACATTAATGTGTTCATCAGACTGACTGGCACCAACATTAATGTGTTCATCAGACTGACTGACACCAACATTCATGTGTTCATTGGACTCTGACTGACATCAACATTCATGTGTTCATCAGACTCTGACTGACATCAACATTCATGTGTTCATCAGACTCTGACAGACACCAACATTCATGTGTTCATCAGACTCTGACACCAACATTCACGTGTTCATCATACTCTGACACCAACATTCACGTGTTCATCAGACTCTGACACCAACATTCATGTGTTCATCAGACTCTGACACCAACATTCACGTGTTCATCAGACTCTGACACCAACATTCACGTGTTCATCAGACTCTGACACCAACATTCACGTGTTCATCAGACTCTGACACCAACATTCATGTGTTCATCAGACTCTGACACCAACATTCATGTGTTCATCAGACTCTGACACCAACATTCATCAGACTCTGACACAACATTCATGTGTTCATCAGACTCTGACACTAACATTCATGTGTTCATCAGACTCTGACACTAACATTCATGTGTTCATCAGACTCTGACACCAACATTCATGTGCTCATCAGACTCTGACACCAACATTCACGTGTTCATCAGACTGACACCAACATTCACGTGTTCATCAGACTGACTGACACCAACATTCATGTGTTCATCAGACTCTGACTGACATCAACATTCATGTGTTCATCAGACTGACTGACATCAACATTCATGTGTTCATCACAATCTGACTGATACTGACATTCATGTGTTCATCAGACTCTGACTGACATCAACATTCATGTGTTCATCAGACTGACTGACACCAACATTCATGTGTTCATCACAATCTGACTGATACTGACATTCATGTGTTCATCAGACTCTGACTGACATCAACATTCATGTGTTCATCAGACTCTGACTGACATCAACATTCATGTGTTCATCAGACTGACTGACATCAACAGTCATGTGTTCATCACAATCTAACTGACACTGACATTCATGTGTTCATCAGACTCTGACTGACATCAACATTCATGTGTTCATCAGACTCTGACTGACATCAACATTCATGTGTTCATCAGACTGACTGACACCAACATTCATGTGTTCATCAGACTAACTGACATCAACATTCATGTGTTCATCAGACTGACGTGTTCATCAGACTCTGACTGACATGGACATTCATGTGTTCATCAGACTCTTACTGACACTGACATTCATGTGTTCATCAGCCTGATTGACATCAACATTGATGTGTTCAGACTTTGACTGACATCAACATTCATGTGTTCATCAGACTGACTGGCACTGACATTCATGTGTTCATCAGACTGACTGACACTGACATTCATGTGTTCATTGGACTCTGACTGACATCAACATTCATGTGTTCATCAGACTGACTGACATCAACATTCATGTGTTCATCAGACTCTGACTGACATCAACATTCATGTGTTCATCAGACTGACTGACACCGACATTCATGTATTCATCAGACTCTGACACCAACATGAATGTGTTCATCAGACTGACTGACTGACACCAACATTCATTTGTTCATCAGAGTCTGACTGACTCCAACATTCATGTGTTCATCAGACTCTTACTGACACTGACATTCATGTGTTCATCAGACTCTGATTGACATCAACATTGAAGAGTTCAGACTTTGACTGACATCAACATTCATGTGTTCATCAGACTGACTGACACCGACATTCATGTATTCATCAGACTCTGACACCAACATTAATGTGTTCATCAGACTGACTGACTGACACCAACATTCATTTGTTCATCAGAGTCTGACTGACACCAACATTCATGTGTTCATCAGACTCTTACTGACACTGACATTCATGTGTTCATCAGACTCTGATTGACATCAACATTGAAGAGTTCAGACTTTGACTGACACCAACATTAATGTGTTCATCAGACTGACTGGCACCAACATTAATGTGTTCATCAGACTGACTGACACCAACATTCATGTGTTCATTGGACTCTGACTGACATCAACATTCATGTGTTCATCAGACTCTGACTGACATCAACATTCATGTGTTCATCAGACTCTGACAGACACCAACATTCATGTGTTCATCAGACTCTGACACCAACATTCACGTGTTCATCATACTCTGACACCAACATTCACGTGTTCATCAGACTCTGACACCAACATTCATGTGTTCATCAGACTCTGACACCAACATTCACGTGTTCATCAGACTCTGACACCAACATTCACGTGTTCATCAGACTCTGACACCAACATTCACGTGTTCATCAGACTCTGACACCAACATTCACGTGTTCATCAGACTCTGACACCAACATTCATGTGTTCATCAGACTCTGACACCAACATTCATCAGACTCTGACACACATTCATGTGTTCATCAGACTCTGACACTAACATTCATGTGTTCATCAGACTCTGACACTAACATTCATGTGTTCATCAGACTCTGACACCAACATTCATGTGCTCATCAGACTCTGACACCAACATTCACGTGTTCATCAGACTGACACCAACATTCACGTGTTCATCAGACTGACTGACACCAACATTCATGTGTTCATCAGACTCTGACTGACATCAACATTCATGTGTTCATCAGACTGACTGACATCAACATTCATGTGTTCATCACAATCTGACTGATACTGACATTCATGTGTTCATCAGACTCTGACTGACATCAACATTCATGTGTTCATCAGACTGACTGACACCAACATTCATGTGTTCATCACAATCTGACTGATACTGACATTCATGTGTTCATCAGACTCTGACTGACATCAACATTCATGTGTTCATCAGACTCTGACTGACATCAACATTCATGTGTTCATCAGACTGACTGACATCAACAGTCATGTGTTCATCACAATCTAACTGACACTGACATTCATGTGTTCATCAGACTCTGACTGACATCAACATTCATGTGTTCATCAGACTCTGACTGACATCAACATTCATGTGTTCATCAGACTGACTGACACCAACATTCATGTGTTCATCAGACTAACTGACATCAACATTCATGTGTTCATCAGACTGACGTGTTCATCAGACTCTGACTGACATGGACATTCATGTGTTCATCAGACTCTGACTGACACTGACATTCATGTGTTCATCAGCCTGACTGACATCAACATTCATGTGTTCATCAGACTCTGACTGACATCAACATTCATGTGTTCATCACAATCTAACTGACACTGACATTCATGTGTTCATCACAATCTGACTGACACCAACATTCATGTGTTCATCACAATCTGACTGACACTGACATTCATGTGTTCATCACAATCTGACTGACACTAACATTCATGTGTTCATCAGACTCTGACTGACATCCACATTCATGTGTTCATCACAATCTGACTGACACTGACATTCATGTGTTCATCAGACTCTGACTGACATCAACATTCATGTGTTCATCAGACTGACTGACACCAACATTCATGTGTTCATCAGACTCTGACTGACATCAACATTCATGTGTTCATCATAATCTGACTGATACTGACATTCATGTGTTCATCAGACTCTGACTGACATCAACATTCATGTTTTCATCAGACTGACTGACACCAACATTCATGTGTTCATCAGACTCTGACTGACATCAACATTCATGTGTTCATCAGACTCTGACTGACATCAATATTCATGTGTTCATCACAATCTGACTGATACTGACATTCATGTGTTCATCAGACTCTGACATCAACATTCATGTGTTCATCAGACTGACACCAACATTCATGTGTTCATCAGACTCTGACTGACATCAACATTCATGTGTTCATCAGACTCTGACTGACATCAACATTCATGTGTTCATCACAATCTGACTGATACTGACATTCATGTGTTCACCAGACTCTGACTGACATCAATATTCATGTGTTCATCAGACTGACTGACACCAACATTCATGTGTTCATCACAATCTGACTGATACTGACATTCATGTGTTCATCAGACTCTGACTGACATCAACATTCATGTGTTCATCAGACTGACTGACATCAACATTCATGTGTTCATCACAATCTGACTGACACTGACATTCATGTGTTCAGACTCTGACTGACATCAACATTCATGTGTTCATCAGACTGACTGACATCAACATTCATGTGTTCATCACAATCTGACTGACACTGACATTCATGTGTTCAGACTCTGACTGACATCAACATTCATGTGTTCATCAGACTCTGACTGACATCAACATTCATGTGTTCATCACAATCTGACTGACACTGACATTCATGTGTTCATCAGACTCTGACTGACATCAACATTCATGTGTTCATCAGACTGACTGACACCAACATTCATGTGTTCATCAGACTCTGACTGACATCAACATTCATGTGTTCATCATAATCTGACTGATACTGACATTCATGTGTTCATCAGACTCTGACTGACATCAACATTCATGTTTTCATCAGACTGACTGACACCAACATTCATGTGTTCATCAGACTCTGACTGACATCAACATTCATGTGTTCATCAGACTCTGACTGACATCAATATTCATGTGTTCATCACAATCTGACTGATACTGACATTCATGTGTTCATCAGACTCTGACATCAACATTCATGTGTTCATCAGACTGACACCAACATTCATGTGTTCATCAGACTCTGACTGACATCAACATTCATGTGTTCATCAGACTCTGACTGACATCAACATTCATGTGTTCATCACAATCTGACTGATACTGACATTCATGTGTTCACCAGACTCTGACTGACATCAATATTCATGTGTTCATCAGACTGACTGACACCAACATTCATGTGTTCATCACAATCTGACTGATACTGACATTCATGTGTTCATCAGACTCTGACTGACATCAACATTCATGTGTTCATCAGACTGACTGACATCAACATTCATGTGTTCATCACAATCTGACTGACACTGACATTCATGTGTTCAGACTCTGACTGACATCAACATTCATGTGTTCATCAGACTGACTGACACCAACATTCATGTGTTCATCAGACTCTGACTGACATCAACATTCATGTGTTCATCAGACTGACGTGTTCATCAGATTCTGACTGACATGGACATCCATGTGTTCATCAGACTCTGACACTGACATTCATGTGTTCATCAGCCTGACTGACATCAACATTCATGTGTTCATCAGACTCTGACTGAAATCAACATTCATGTGTTCATCACAATCTGACTGACACTGACATTCATGTGTTCATCAGACTCTGACTGACATCAACATTTATGTGTTCATCAGACTTTTGATTGACATCAACATTCATGTGTTCATCAGACTGACTGACATCAACATTCATGTGTTCATCAGACTCTGACTGACATCAACATTCATGTGTTCATCAGACTGACTGACACCGACATTCATGTATTCATCAGACTCTGACACCAACATGAATGTGTTCATCAGACTGACTGACTGACACCAACATTCATTTGTTCATCAGAGTCTGACTGACACCAACATTCATGTGTTCATCAGACTCTTACTGACACTGACATTCATGTGTTCATCAGACTCTGATTGACATCAACATTGAAGAGTTCAGACTTTGACTGACATCAACATTCATGTGTTCATCAGACTGACTGACACCGACATTCATGTATTCATCAGACTCTGACACCAACATTAATGTGTTCATCAGACTGACTGACTGACACCAACATTCATTTGTTCATCAGAGTCTGACTGACACCAACATTCATGTGTTCATCAGACTCTTACTGACACTGACATTCATGTGTTCATCAGACTCTGATTGACATCAACATTGAAGAGTTCAGACTTTGACTGACACCAACATTAATGTGTTCATCAGACTGACTGGCACCAACATTAATGTGTTCATCAGACTGACTGACACCAACATTCATGTGTTCATTGGACTCTGACTGACATCAACATTCATGTGTTCATCAGACTCTGACTGACATCAACATTCATGTGTTCATCAGACTCTGACAGACACCAACATTCATGTGTTCATCAGACTCTGACACCAACATTCACGTGTTCATCATACTCTGACACCAACATTCACGTGTTCATCAGACTCTGACTGACATCAACATTCATGTGTTCATCAGACTCTGACTGACATCAACATTCATGTGTTCATCAGACTGACGTGTTCATCAGATTCTGACTGACATGGACATCCATGTGTTCATCAGACTCTGACACTGACATTCATGTGTTCATCAGCCTGACTGACATCAACATTCATGTGTTCATCAGACTCTGACTGAAATCAACATTCATGTGTTCATCACAATCTGACTGACACTGACATTCATGTGTTCATCAGACTCTGACTGACATCAACATTTATGTGTTCATCAGACTTTTGATTGACATCAACATTCATGTGTTCATCAGACTCTGACTGACATCAACATTCATGTGTTCATCAGACTCTGACTGACATCAACATTCATGTGTTCATCAGACTGACTGACACCGACATTCATGTATTCATCAGACTCTGACACCAACATGAATGTGTTCATCAGACTGACTGACTGACACCAACATTCATTTGTTCATCAGAGTCTGACTGACTCCAACATTCATGTGTTCATCAGACTCTTACTGACACTGACATTCATGTGTTCATCAGACTCTGATTGACATCAACATTGAAGAGTTCAGACTTTGACTGACATCAACATTCATGTGTTCATCAGACTGACTGACACCGACATTCATGTATTCATCAGACTCTGACACCAACATTAATGTGTTCATCAGACTGACTGACTGACACCAACATTCATTTGTTCATCAGAGTCTGACTGACACCAACATTCATGTGTTCATCAGACTCTTACTGACACTGACATTCATGTGTTCATCAGACTCTGATTGACATCAACATTGAAGAGTTCAGACTTTGACTGACACCAACATTAATGTGTTCATCAGACTGACTGGCACCAACATTAATGTGTTCATCAGACTGACTGACACCAACATTCATGTGTTCATTGGACTCTGACTGACATCAACATTCATGTGTTCATCAGACTCTGACTGACATCAACATTCATGTGTTCATCAGACTCTGACAGACACCAACATTCATGTGTTCATCAGACTCTGACACCAACATTCACGTGTTCATCATACTCTGACACCAACATTCACGTGTTCATCAGACTCTGACACCAACATTCATGTGTTCATCAGACTCTGACACCAACATTCACGTGTTCATCAGACTCTGACACCAACATTCACGTGTTCATCAGACTCTGACACCAACATTCACGTGTTCATCAGACTCTGACACCAACATTCATGTGTTCATCAGACTCTGACACCAACATTCATGTGTTCATCAGACTCTGACACCAACATTCATGTGTTCATCAGACTCTGACACCAACATTCATGTGTTCATCAGACTCTGACACCAACATTCATGTGTTCATCAGACTCTGACACTAACATTCATGTGTTCATCAGACTCTGACACCAACATTCATGTGCTCATCAGACTCTGACACCAACATTCACGTGTTCATCAGACTGACACCAACATTCACGTGTTCATCAGACTGACTGACACCAACATTCATGTGTTCATCAGACTCTGACTGACATCAACATTCATGTGTTCATCAGACTGACTGACATCAACATTCATGTGTTCATCACAATCTGACTGATACTGACATTCATGTGTTCATCAGACTCTGACTGACATCAACATTCATGTGTTCATCACAATCTAACTGACACTGACATTCATGTGTTCATCACAATCTGACTGACACCAACATTCATGTGTTCATCACAATCTGACTGACACTGACATTCATGTGTTCATCACAATCTGACTGACACTAACATTCATGTGTTCATCAGACTCTGACTGACATCCACATTCATGTGTTCATCACAATCTGACTGACACTGACATTCATGTGTTCATCAGACTCTGACTGACATCAACATTCATGTGTTCATCAGACTGACTGACACCAACATTCATGTGTTCATCAGACTCTGACTGACATCAACATTCATGTGTTCATCATAATCTGACTGATACTGACATTCATGTATTCATCAGACTCTGACACCAACATGAATGTGTTCATCAGACTGACTGACTGACACCAACATTCATTTGTTCATCAGAGTCTGACTGACTCCAACATTCATGTGTTCATCAGACTCTTACTGACACTGACATTCATGTGTTCATCAGACTCTGATTGACATCAACATTGAAGAGTTCAGACTTTGACTGACATCAACATTCATGTGTTCATCAGACTGACTGACACCGACATTCATGTATTCATCAGACTCTGACACCAACATTAATGTGTTCATCAGACTGACTGACTGACACCAACATTCATTTGTTCATCAGAGTCTGACTGACACCAACATTCATGTGTTCATCAGACTCTTACTGACACTGACATTCATGTGTTCATCAGACTCTGATTGACATCAACATTGAAGAGTTCAGACTTTGACTGACACCAACATTAATGTGTTCATCAGACTGACTGGCACCAACATTAATGTGTTCATCAGACTGACTGACACCAACATTCATGTGTTCATTGGACTCTGACTGACATCAACATTCATGTGTTCATCAGACTCTGACTGACATCAACATTCATGTGTTCATCAGACTCTGACAGACACCAACATTCATGTGTTCATCAGACTCTGACACCAACATTCACGTGTTCATCATACTCTGACACCAACATTCACGTGTTCATCAGACTCTGACTGACATCAACATTCATGTGTTCATCAGACTCTGACACCAACATTCACGTGTTCATCAGACTCTGACACCAACATTCACGTGTTCATCAGACTCTGACTGACACCAACATTCACGTGTTCATCAGACTCTGACTGACATCAACAATTATGTGTTCATCAGACTCTGACACCAACATTCATGTGTTCATCAGACTCTGACACCAACATTCATGTGTTCATCAGACTCTGACACAAGATGGACGCACGCATTGTTTTTGTTGCTGTTTCGGAATATAATAAATTACTAAACATATATGCACTCCAGACTACCAGTTATGCACTCCTGACACAGAACATGTCAAAGAAGAAAGATGAACGTCGAAGGTAATAGATTTAATATATATTTTTCTCGTTGGGAAAAAGAAAAACTGGCTTTACAGCTAAAAAAAAAAACGTCTTCGCTCACTGCACAGCAAAACATGTAGGGGGTTTACGATATGTTGAAGAAACTGTACAGTGGTTGCTTTATTTTGCTAAATAAATAAGTTGCTAACACCGGTTGCTAACCCTGCTGACCACTTGACCAGGTCACCCTTGTAAAAGAGATCTCGAACGTGCAAAATAACTGGTAAAATAAAGGTGATTGATTTTATGATATATAACACCATCAGAAAGTTTTGGTTTGTAGCCTGACACTACAGTACTGTTGTTGTTTTTTTACAATCAACCTTTATTTAGTCAGGTAAATGTCATTGAGCCTCGTGAACTCATTTAAAAAAGTGACCTGCTACAAACTAAAGAATGATTAACAGCAATGGTAGAATTTCCTTAAATAATAGACAATAAACACAAGAGAGAAATATATATTTTTTCTTTTAAAACAAAGTATCAAAGACTAGAAAAACATTATAAGGTAGATGTATAAATCAAAGACAGGAACATATCTGCATTGGTTTTTTGCCAGGATTCCAAGAGATTCAACTATTCTCCAGATTCCAACAGTTTCCTGAAAGTAGCTGTCTGAAATGTGTATTTTTCACATAAACAAGAAGTCAAATGATGAAAAAATGACAGAGAATTGCAGCTCATTATTAACTTTATGTCTGTCTGAAATAAACACTGTTTTCCCATTGCAGAGTTGTCTTGGACCCTACCATGCTGCCAGAAAACCCATCCATCCTGAAGAACAATGGTGCTCTAAGTGAAGCAGACAAGCAACGTAACGCTGAAATCAGCCGTGGAAGGGTGATTGTGGAGCAAGCCTTCGGATGTTTGAAGTGCAGGTGGAGACGGCTTTGTGACGTGCAGAATACCAGAACTGTTGTGGTGGTGAAGATCATAGTGGCTGCCTGCATCCTCCACAACTTGGGACGTGGGCCATCACAAATTTGTCAGCAGCATGCAGACGGGTCCCCCAGGGAGGATGATGAAAATGAATAACTCTTAGAATTCCGGTGTGTAAAAGAAAAAAATAATAGGTAGTATGTTGTTTTGAAACTTCCTACATTAGTGCAGTTGTTCATGACAAAACTGTCTGTACAAATGTACTTAAAAGACTGCTATAATGAAGCTTAATAAACATTTTTCTTTAAATACAGCATTTTGTCTTTGAGTTGTGACAAAAGTTCCAATCTCAGTTGTCTGAAAGTTTCAGTTTTAATTACAAAATGTGCAACAGAACAGCATTTTCAAAATTCATACAATCAAAGGCACTGAAAACCAAACATTTTTACTGGGCCGAACCTGAGCAAAATAAACAATGTGAAAACAAAAAAAACTTTAAAAAAAAAACAGAAGTTGTTTTGTGCAAAACAATAAGAAAGTTTACAGTACAGCTACATTTTTTTGTAGCATCTGGGCTGATTTCATTTGCTCCTGGGTTGATTTCATTTGCTCCATCATGTCCTGATGTCGCTGTTGACTGTTTTCCTCTGACTGGCGGAAGAACTCCAAAACCTCACTAGACCTTCGCTTGCGAGTGGAACACGCATGTGTTCAATCGAGAACAGTGTCTGTTCTTTATTAAAACTGTCATTCTCGCGGATGGGGGACTCTGCGTGGCTGCTGGTTGATGGAGAGTCTTCACAGTTCTCTGAAAAAATCATATAAAAAGAAAAAAACACAGTATTGTTAAATTCATTATACAGTAATTGGTTTGGTTTGCATTAAAACTTATTTCTACTAAATCTTACCAGCTGTGCTGTCCTGTGCAGGTTGGATAAGCTCAACTTTCATAGTGAGGTTTGCATCAATGTACAAACAGGACAAATCCCCTGCACTGCGATACAGGCTGCCAGAAAATGTTGTTCTCTGCTCATCAACAAACATGTTGTTGTACTGGTCGAGGTAGACTGAAAACAAACACAAACACACACTTACTACACAAATATACACGTCCTAACACATAAATATCATACAGGATTATAGAATGTTTCTAAACACGG
Source organism: Garcialebias charrua (assembly GCA_038048925.1). Classification (NCBI taxonomy): domain Eukaryota; kingdom Metazoa; phylum Chordata; class Actinopteri; order Cyprinodontiformes; family Rivulidae; genus Garcialebias; species Garcialebias charrua. The sequence goes on along the minus strand of JBBPBX010001161.1, from coordinate 89,180 downwards.
ATCTTTGGAAACCAAATATATATTTTTTAACCACAGTTTAGTGCTAATTTATAGTCAGTTCAACAAACAATGTGTGTTTAGTTCTGGGTTGGCTAACAAAATAAGCCACAGCGCCAAAGAAAACAAGGGTAAAAAATATATATTTTAAAATAAAATTCATAACTAATAGTTACTTTTTTAATGTGCTGAATAATAAAATGTGGCGAATGAAAGTCGCTGCCGCTGGCCTACAGAACTGTTGTGATCCAAACAACGACAAAAACAGCCGTACGCCGCATGACATGCAACTAAACACAGGTTTTTAATGTGATCTGTGTTCACAAGCATACGCTTAAGCTGTGTGTGTGATTAAAAAACACACAACAACATTTTACAACTGTTATTTTAGTAAAAGTTAAGGAGTTCACTTACTAAGGACGCGAGTGGCCGCCATTTTGAATACGTCACTGGGATAAACTGGGGGCCGAAAAAATTGCCCCACTTCACGAATGGGAGTTTCCCACTGGAGCGGGCGTTCCAGTTAAAATCCACCACTGGGACCTTGGAAATCCCCACAATACGAGGTTACTGGAACGCAGCATATGTATCTGTTGTACTCCTGGCAAGAACCAATGCAGACATGTTCTTGTTTTTAGTTTTCTACATTTGCCTTATAATCTATGTTTTGCTACTTTGACATGTTTATTAACTTGTTAAAAAAACTGTATGCCTTTCTTGTCTATTGTTGTTGCCCTCATTCTTTGTTGAAACCAGGTCTCTCTTGTAAATGAGTCCTCTAGGCTCAATGGGATTAACCTGCCTAAATAAAGGTTGAATGAAAAAGTTCATTTTTAGTAATTTTTGTATCAAGTTATTTCAGTGACCTTTGTTGATTTTTCTTAACAAAAGGGTACAAATTCTGGCTTTTCATTAATTAAAAACAAACTTTCTACCTTTGTACAAATGAATCATGTTTGAAGAATTTTTACCCTGAATTTTATTCATTTTGTAGGAAAATAAATTGCATCAGTGACACAACACTACTTTATTTAGCTGTAGAACATTTAGGCATTGGAAAACATACATAGAACCTTTTAAATAAAACTAATTATAGGTAATATTGTTCTTTAATCAACAAAGCTAATACAGTAGTGTTAATCATTTCGTAATTTGCTTTTCTAAAACAAAATCCTAGCTAAACTTTAGAGATGCACATCAGAAACTTTCTACCTTTGTACAAATGAATCATGTTTGAAGAATTTTTACCCTGAATTTTATTCATTTTGTAGGAAAATAAATTGCATCAGTGACACAACACTACGGTACTTTATTTAGCTGTAGAACATTTAGGCATTGGAAAACATACATAGAACCTTTTAAATAAAACTAATTATAGGTAATATTGTTCTTTAATCAACAAAGCTAATACAGTAGTGTTAATCATTTCGTAATTTGCTTTTCTAAAACAAAATCCTAGCTAAACTTTAGAGATGCACATCAGAACATTGTTAGAAAGTTATTTTGGCTGATTGACAGGAAACACGAGAGCTGTGAGCTGAAACAATGAAATATTTTTAAAACAACACTGACTAAAGCTTATTGGATGCAGGGCTTAAAGTGAAAAAAAATCCTGAGCCTGAAACTTTTTTGTGTTGTTGATAAAAATAAAATCGTAACATTTTGCCAACGTTTATTAAAAATGCTCTCTGAAAAGTGCAAACAACTGTTTTTAAACAATTCAGCTTCAAGTAACAAAGACTTACATAAGGTTTCAATGTATCTGAACTTAATGTAAAATATGTGCCCCAGAGAACTGCCCTGCAGCAGAAAAACTCAAAAAGACTCAACGCCACATTGAACAGACACATTTCAGTCAATTCATCTGCAATAAATTTAGAATATTCAATATCACAATCTAAAAGGAAGTTCCACAGAGCTGGTTTTAGGACTCCCAGCATTCAGCATTGTGCAGCACGGTGACACAACTGGTAGAGCTGCTGCCTCTCAGCGAGCAGGTCCCCGGTTCAAATCCCGGTCCGGGGGCCTTTCTGGGTAGAGTTTGCATGTTCTCTCCGTGCATGCGTGGGTTTTCTCCGGGTGCTCCGGTTTCCTCCCACAGTCCAAAAACATGCATGTTAGGCTGATTGGTGACTCTAAATTGACCCTAGGTGTGAGTGAGACAGGTCCCTCTTGTAAATGAGTCCCCGTGGCTCAACGAGGCTAGCCTGTATAAATAAAGGTTGAATGAATGAATGAATGAATTCTAAATAACTTTCACAGTAAGAGCTGGAATCATCTCCAGCATCAACACACAGATGTTCTGTGCAGTGAAAAAGTTTCATGCGAACACAGACTGTTAAAACTCTGATGAAAATGTCTTACCAGCATTGGCATCAGAAGCATTTGTAAGGGGTGGGGGCAGGCACACTGGTGGGGGGTCTGGGGGTCCTCCCCCAGAAAATTTAGAATAAAGTAGATGCCATTTCCTGTACTCTGGTGTATTTTAAAGGGTTAAATATCTATGTTTACCTACATAAGTAACTTGAATCAATAACTAGTTTAGAGAGCCTCCGTCAGAAAGGAGGGGGGGAGGGGGATTGTTTGTGTTCAGCTATGTGTGTGTGGGAGGGCTGCGCTTTGATTCGCTGCAGACGGAGTGCAGCCAAACGGAGTTGGAACAAGGAAGAGTTGCAGCTCACGCCTCAAAAACACACGCGCGCACACACATGAACGGACTCCCCCAGCTGCCCGTGTTACCACAGAACACTTGCTCTCTCTTTTTCCGGTCGTTCATTTGAAACACGTACCTTGCTATGGCGCTGTACCATACCTTGCGCTGTGATTCGCTCAAAAGGGAGGACAGTCAGAGGAGGCGCGGACACATGAGGAGAAATCACATCCTGTGCCGCACGGCTCAATGCGCGCGCAGTTCGCGCGCAGAGGGCCAGCGGACCAAAGCGCGGAGGGAGAGGCAGAACGCCACTTGTTTCTAAAACAATATTGTGTCCTCCCGGTGTGACGAACTCCGCATTGATTTGACTGTGAAACGGCTTGCACACGCTAAGCCCCGCCTTCCTGTTAGTAAATGGTGAAAACAACGTGAGCTTCAATGTGATTGGATGTAATCGTTGTCCATCAATCAAAGTTAAGTTGAGGTGAACAGTTTTTTTTTTTTTTAACAGTTTGGTCAAAAGCCGGAAATCCGGCCCCCAGCCGGAGGTCTTTAAGCCCTGTGGATGTTCCCACCAGCATGTTGGAAAACCCACAGGAAATATTCAAGTAGATAAAGAAAACCTGAAAGCAACATTGGTGGTTCAGAGATGAATGTGCTTTGTTGACAAGATGATGCTAGAACTTCTTTGGTTCTGGTCCAGTGTGACAGTGGTGATACGGGTCTGCAGGGGAAATGGAGGTCATGTAAAGAAAACGACCTTATTCCGTCAATGGAAAGTAGGTGTGCTGCTGATGGATGTCCAGGTCAAGACGATGGCATCCACAGAGCAGCGCTCATACTTCTCTTCAGGAACAACATCAACTCAGAGATCTGTGTTTGAACAGCTGTGATGTAAACGGAACCAAACACAACCAGACACCTGCAGAGATGATCAGTTACATGATGGAAGCCAGACTTGGAACCTCAATGACAAACAAGAAAAAAGCAGTCTGACTGGTCCATTAATAAAAGATTTCCCCTCTACCCTAGCCAATAATGCAGCCAAGCACTATTTCATGTTTATGTTTTGTAAAATCATAATGTTCACCTGATAAGTACTTCACTTATTTCTGAATGATTTTTTCCTAGAAAAATTTCAACATCCAGTAAATGTGGCGTTTCAACATCCAGTAAATGTGGTGTAGTGGTAATGGCAGTCGTCCCCCGATCGGAAGGTTGGCGGTTCGAATCCCGGTTCCCCACACCATGTGTTGTTGTGTCCTTGGGCAAGACACTTAACCCCGAGTTGCTCCTGGTAGGATTGGAAAGCACCTTGCATGGTAGTCTGTCGCTACCGGTGTATGAATGTGTGTAGCATTCAATGTGTGTAGCACTTTGAGATTTTCACTAATGAAAAGTGCGTTATAAATTGAATTCATTTTTATTATTATTATTATTATTTTCTTAGTTTGTTTGAAGTTTTTTTTTTAACCAAGGAAAATATCTGACAAGGATGGATAAGATCAGGAAAGAGATTATCAGAGGTACAGCACAGGTTGAACAACCGAGAGATAAAGTTAGAGACCAGTCTGAGATGGCTTGGACATGTCCAGAGGAGGGACAGTGGTTTGGACATGTCCAGAGGAGGGACAGTGGTTTGGACATGTCCAGAGGAGGGACAGTAGCTGTGTTTCCATCCATTTTCATTTCGATTTTTGAGCTACTTTTTGAAATCTCGCAAATCTGTAAATACAAATTAATGCGAAGCAGAAGTGTTTCCATCTGCTGGCTTGAAGCGCATCTACCAAGCCACGCACAGCGTCATTACGTCAGACGTCAGCGTCATTACGTCAGACGTCAGCACTGCGCATGTCTACAGTAAACAGGAAGTAGCGGTTGAAAACAGAACCCGGCCACACATCTCGTCAAAATGGAGAGAATATTTCAGGTACGTGTTGCTATCGGTCGAGTTGTATTTATTCTGTCATGCCAACTAGTTTTAGCGATGTTACATGTTGTCCGGAGCGGAAACAGCTGATCAGTCACGTGACGTGAATGTTCGCTTCGGCAGCACGAGTCGGCAAATGTGTTTCCATCTGTCGTTTTGCGCATCTGCTCGGTTTCGAAGATCCCAAAAACCACCTCAAGCGAGCGTATAAACTTTTTGGCGAATTTCAGGAAGTAACTGCGCATTTTGCCGTTTCCATTAAGCTTTTCTGCTGCGATACTTCAAAATGCGCACCTAGAAACCTTGATGGAAACACGGCTAGTGGGTATATTGGTAGGAGGATGACTCGCTGTGGAGAACCCTGAAGAGGAAAAAGCCAAAAGAAGAACAATAGGAAGAACAACAAGAACAAGGATTAACAAGAGGAGCATCAAGAGGAATGAAGAGGAACAACAAGAATGAAGATTAACAGGAGAAGAAAAAAGGAAGAGAAGGAAAAAAAGGAGGAGAAGAACAAAACAAGAACAAAAACAAGAAGAAGAACAAAAAGACGACAAAAAAATTGGGCGGCTGTGGCTGAGTGGTTAGAGCAGTGGTCTTCCCAATGCGAAAGTTGGGGGTTTGATTCCACCAGCAGTCACATGCTGAAGTGTCCCTGGGCAAGACACTGAACCCCTCATTGCCACTGATGTGTGTCCCATCAGTGTATGAATGTGATAAAGCTCTGATTATTCTTTGTAGAGATCTAGCAGAGTGCTGTATGAATAGGTAAATGAAGACAGATTATGTTGTAAAGAGCTTTGAGTATCTTGATCAGATAGAAAAGAAGTGCAGTCCATTTACCATTTATGCCTCTTTTCCACCGCTCGGCTCGGCTCGGGTTGGATCGGCTCAGGTCGGCTCAGTTCGGGTCGGGTCACATCTATGTTCTGTTTCCACAGCTTTTTTGTACCCCTTCTGTGGGCGGGGTCCAGAATCCTACTCGTCTTACCACATGGTGGCAGTAGTGTTCCCTCAAGCTATTTACTACAGTACTAGCCACCACTAGAAGAAGAACACAATAAAGGCTTTGACAGAATGTTGTGAAAGAGATGTCATGCTATAATGAGTACCTCATGAGCTGTAATCTTTAAACCCAATTCATAATCCTACCTTGTTGCCTTCTTTAAACCCATGTATTTTCCAATTTAGTATTTTTACAATAAAGATGTATTAAAGCATATTTTATTATTTAGTTATGCACAAGGTGCTTGATAAAGTTGCAAAACCATATTTATCTGAGCTGCTTCAACCTTCCTGCCCTCCCCGATCTCAGATCAGCTGAGCAGTTGCTGCTGACAGTCCTCAAAACTTTTTAAATCTTATTTAAAAACACACATTTATTCCTTGGCTTTTAACACGTGATCTTATCTTTTATGGCATGTTAACACACCTGCAGTAAGACTGGTATATGTATTTATTTTTGTATGCTTTTTATAGTTTTTAATTAACTTGTCTTTTATGTTATTGTACAGCACTTTGGTTGACCCTGTGGTTTTTAAAATGTGCTTTATAAATAAAGTTGATTTAAAACATCACACTGTGATCTTTGAAACTGCCAGAGTTTCCCTGGTAAAGTTGCTGCTGGGTGGTAGATGGTAGATGGATGGTCTGTGAATTCTTTAACTTTAAACTGTCCAAAGGACTTTGGCCACTTTTAATTTTTGACTTTTTTTGTATGACTTCATCCTAGAACCAAATAATTTATAACGTAATAACAGTTGAGCAGATTCTAATAATCTTTATCTTATGATTCTTTAAAGGTCAAATGCAAATGGAAAGTTCTCTTAACTTCCAGTATGGATTTAAACACAATACACACTTCGCATTATAAAATAAGTTTAGGAAATTGAATGTTCGAGGACACCACTTAAGAAAATATAACGTTTAATAGGAAAAGTTTGAAGTGACAAACAGAAGTAACAAATTTCCATCTGGTGTCTCACGTCTTCCTCCAGAAGATGACACAGGTTGTTGAATTCTGGCGATTTTCTTCTGTTGACTGTAAAAGAAAAATGTGATTAATTTAGTCCAGAAACTGTTTTTTTTTTTTTTAAACAACACAGTGTGATCACAACATGTTCATATACTAAATGTATCCTGTTGGAGTTATTTGAAATAAAATTCAATGTTTTATAGACATAAAGACACCTCCATTAATTTTCTCCCTTGTTTGTATCACATATTATCAATTCTATCAAAAACCACATAGCTGATATTTTTCAAAAAAATCTAGTGTGATCACAACATGTTCATATACTAAATGTATCCTGTTGGAGTTATTTGAAATAAAATTCAATGTTTTATAGACATAAAGACACCTCCATTAATTTTCTCCCTTGTTTGTATCACATATTATCAATTCTATCAAAAACCACATAGCTGATATTTTTCAAAAAAATCTAGTGTGATCACAACATGTTCATATACTAAATGTATCCTGTTGGAGTTATTTGAAATAAAATTCAATGTTTTATAGACATAAAGACACCTCCATTAATTTTCTCCCTTGTTTGTATCACATATTATCAATTCTATCAAAAACCACATAGCTGATATTTTTCAAAAAAATATAGTGTGATCACAACATGTTCATATACTAAATGTATCCTGTTGGAGTTATTTGAAATAAAATTCGAATTTTTATAATTTATTTTCGTTGTGCAAGCACAGTTTTGGAAGGAGTCAAAGCGAAACTACTTTAAATGCAGCATATTTGACCACTACGTGACAATATTAAAGCGTGGTTAAGCTCAGGAGCCCTCGTACTATAAAGTCAGCTATGAAATATATTTTATATCTGTTCATTGAGCTACATTTAAAGACATAAAGCCGCCCGCGCGCCGCGTGTTGCTCGTGGCGAACCTGCTTTTTAAAATCCTGCAGTTTTGAGCAATACGTGATTTTATTAAGGACACGTTCAGCTGAAGACCCATCTTTGCTATAAATTTTAAAAATAATAATTGTTTTTACCGTGTTATTCATGTAAAGTCCTGCCGTGATCACTTCCCTCGCTTCCGTGAAAACTGCTCGAGTCTCCTCCTTCCTACTTCCGGAGCGGGTGAGCTCGCCTCAGTACCCCTCTGAAACCAGCCCGAAAATCTCAAGAAATCTCGCGCGGCTTAGCACGGAATATCCGGTGGAAAAGGATGAAAGGGGGTCTCTGCGACGCACATATGCCGTAACATCCGACCCGAGCCGACCGGTGGAAAAGGGGCATTACAAAAATCTGGCCATCAGTATTTGGTTAGAAACTCAGGTCAGATTATGTTGATCAACTTCTATAAAAAGAGCTCCAAATTTGACTGCACACATTCTTGTTCCCTGCTGGTTGGCTGCTCTGTACTGGTGTTAGTGGTTAGCTTCACAGCAGAAAGCTATGTACACCAAGTTTCCTTCACCTTCCAGCACTACCCTGGAGGATGTGTACAACAACTATCTCTGACCAGACTTCAATACTGAACACTTTGTAGTTTAATATGAAACAAGTATTAGAACGAAATGATGTGAAAAGCATTTTGTTTAAAAATAATTTATATTGAAGCATTCTTAGCCAACAAAGAAAATATCAGATCACTTGAACACAGAAACAACAAAAGGGTCAGAGAATAACTGCAATGAGACAAAACATCTGTCTGGATAAAATTAAAGCATTGGCACAGAAAGATTATATAGTCATTTCTGTTTGTCTGCTTCTCTGAGGAGATCCCATATTCTGACATGATCAATGACGAGTCTTCCAGTCGTTCTTTCCCATGGAATTGGATGAAAAGAAGAGACTGTACATATTTTCTGCAACCACCTGAAGCAGTCTATGTTTTAGAGAGCAGTGGTACATCAGGGACCTCTGAGTGGTGCCACAGACCAGCGAATTACTGACAGGAACAGTCTTTGGCTGCTGGAGATGGACATCTGGACCATTTTCAACCCATGTTTTAAACAACCACTCCTGGGGGGTGGGGTGTCTGTTATACCATAGAGTTGCTCTCACCCGCTTTGTCCACGTACTGGAAAAGAAAAAAAAAAAGATACCACTGTTATCTCACTTATTGGTTTCAGTTCTTAAGTATAGAGCATGATAGGATGGAGAACAGTGAGAATCATGAATGAAGTCGTAAAGGTTAGTGAGAGTAACTTGAGATTTTTATTAATGAAAAGTGCATTATAAATTGAATTCATTATTATTATTATTATGACAGGAGGGGACAAATCACAGCTACTAACACAGCTAATTTTAGCTCGATATCTGTAAATCTGAGCATGGCACACCTATTTTTGTATTGGCTAAGGTCTATTAGCTATATTGACCCTCTTGAATTAGAGTAACATCAAAAGCTCATCAATCTTAGATGGATGATCAATGATGACTTTCTGAGAACTTCAATAAAATCCATCCATTGGTTCATGACAATTTGCTAACAGACAAAAAGGTTCAAATTGATGTCAAAGTTTTGATGTCACGAGTAGCACTTTATTGTGTATTAAGCTCAGTGACTACCATGCCAAGTTTTAGCTAAACATCAGTAAAATTGAATTTGATGCAATCATGTGGTGTTAGAGCTGGGACATATATCGTTCCCGGTTTCACCGGTATAAAAAGCTCGCCCGGGCAAAAAAGTTATATCATGATATGCTAATTTCATGACATAATACGTAAGGGCGCCCCGCCCCCTTGACAAACGAGCGCTTCAAACCAACAAACTGAACTGCTCACCTCCCTCCACCAGTCTGCGTGCAATACTTGCTAGCTAAAATGCTAAAAACAAACAACTCGCGTCTCTCTCAGCTTCTGTCCCCCTGCTTAAACTCCAGGTAGAGAGAGCTCAAATGCCTCCCCCCCACCCCGCTCTGAGCAGTCGGTGCTGTGTGTCTCCCCCGCTGAACCGTCTTTACAAACACGCGCGGCTCCACGGACCAAGAGTCAGGTAATCAGAGACAGATCATCTAAAAAAGCTAAGTCTGGTCCTCTGGACATGTCCAGAGGAACAGACTTAGCTTTTTTAGATTTTTCTACCTGGATTATTGAGCATGCACAAGGGTGTGCAGAGACAGATCAGTTTAAAAAAATGAATAATTCCTGCATGAATAGAGAAGACTTTTTCAATCTAAATAACAGATTTTTTTTTTATACTTGGAGACTGAATACTTTACTAAGTAAAGTAATTTCAGTAAAATTACCCCTTGTTGTTTTTATTTTATTTTATATACATAATACTGCAAAGCAACATGTTAAGTTCCATCCATCCATCCATTTTTATCCGCTTATCCGGGGTCGGGTCGCGGGGGTAGCAGCCTAAGTAGGGAGGCCCAGACTTCCCTCTCCCCAGCCACTTGGAGCAGCTCCTCTGGGGGAATCCCAAGGCGTTCCCAGGCCAGCCGAGAAACATAGTCCCTCCAGCGTGTCCTGGGTCTTCCTCTGGGTCTCCTCCCGGTGGGACATGCCCGGAACACCTCACCAGGGAGGCGTCCAGGAGGCATCCTAACCAGATGCCCGAGCCACCTCAACTGGCTCCTCTCGATGTGGAGAAGCAGCGGCTCTACTCCGAGTCCCTCCCGGATGACTGAGCTTCTCACCCTATCTCTAAGGGAGAGTCCAGACACCCTGCGGAGAAAACTCATTTCAGCCGCTTGTATCCGAGATCTCGTTCTTTCGGTCACAACCCAAAGCTCATGACCATAGATGAGGGTGGGAACGTAGATCGATCGGTAAATTGAGAGCTTTGCCTTTCGACTCAGCTCTCTCTTCACCACGACAGACCGGTACAACGCCCGCTTCACTGCGGATGCTGCACCTATCCGCCTATCGATCTCACACTCCAGTTTTCCCTCATTCGTGAACAAGACCCCGAGATACTTAAAGTGCGACTAAACCCAAAATTAACTTTTTTTAGCTGATAAACTCCCTAGAATGTGTTTAAAATGTTATCTAGCACTATGGCTGTGTTTATTCTCACATAATTGTGCATATCTGTGTAAATTGGCAATATTTGGCAATATTTGGTCTAAAAATGTGTTTACGGTAGTTCTATGGGTTGAACTGGTGGATTACACCTTAATTTTCTTATTTGTGCAAACGCTCATGTGTGACATGTCTGCTCATGTGTGATGTCACACAGGTGGTTCAAGCAGAGCCAATCCCCTGCAGAGATGAGAAGTGCATACCTTATATGGAAGTGCTGCATTTCACTCCTGACAAGCGGTTTTATTTTTCTTTTCATTTTCATTTTTTTAGGCCTTTGGTTTTGGATGGAATGGGTGGAATGGATAAATACATCTACATGTTTATTCTTTGTTGTTGCTTGGTGTATGTTGTTGGCTAGAGGTTTAATTTGTTTTAGGTTGTTGCAGGTGGAGGCGTGAACAAAAGCACAACTCTACCTCCACCCTTCCTTGTCTCTCGACACGCCCATTTTCAGGGAGATTTTGGAAGGAGGAGTTACCGTCTCAACCTGGGTTTAGTCTCACTTTAAACTCCTCCACTTGGGGCAGGACCTCCTCCCCAACCTGGAGAAGGCACTCTACTCTTTTCCGGCTCAAGACCATGGCCTCGGATTTGGAGGAACTGATCCTCAACATGTTAAGTTAATTATGTCAAATAAATAAATTTGATTTGTTTTTTGTTGTTGTTTTTTGGTTATATCACGAAATTTATCGTTATATCGCGATAATGCTCTGAAAATCACGATATAATTTTCGAGCCATATCGCCCACCCCTATGTGGTGTTAACCAAGATCAGTGGCGGCCATATTTAATTGAGTTGACTCCAAAAGGTACTCCGAAATGTTCATTCAACAATTACTTTCTGAGTTTCATTAAAATATGTCCTTCGGTTCATGATGAGATATTTTGCTAACAGAGCTGACTTAAATAGTCAAAGGCAAAGTTTTGAAGATGTTACAGTCAGGTCAGAGGGATGAGGTGTTTAGTGGTGTTCAGTGGTGTTTTGGAAGGCTAATTGGCTGCAGCTGTGGGTTAATTGAAGTGCTGCAGGTGGGGTGGTTGTTTCTTCCCTTTATTAGGTCCAGTCTGAAGACGCCCAAGGGGTGAGAGATACAGCAGGAGAGGAGCTGAGATCTATACAGAGCAGATGAAGGAGCAGCAGATGAAAAAGCAGCTGACCAGATGAATCAGAAGCAGCAGCTGACGCAGAAGAGACTGAGAGCAGAGGTCCAAGCTGAAGAAGCTGAGAGAAGGAGTCATGGTCGAGTGTGAGGAAGCCTAATGTTGCCGTTTGATGTTGATAAACCAAAGATGAAACTGTGAGAAGAAGGAGAAGATCTGCTGTCGTTCTGTTGTCCACCTGAAGCAGTTTTGTTTTCGACCTGGTGAGATCGATTGTCCAGTTTTTGCATTTTGTTTACATTAGGTGGGGTTTTTGTTTACTAGTCGGGCATTTTCTCCAGCTTCGACGGCTGCATCGCAGTTGGCCTGGGGGAAGTGTCTTTATATTTCTTTGAATCGACCCACCAGGTCCGACTTTAATTTAATTACTTTGAGAGGGACACGGGGAAAGCTGAGGGTTTGGACTGACTTTTTTTCTGTTTGTTTTTAGGACTGCTGGAGGCGGCGCAGCTGAGCCTAAAATAAACTTTTTCTTTTAACCCTTTTTTCTGGTCTCGTGTCCCTCAATTTGTTACTTGACCCCTCGGGGCATAACATATGGGGGCTCATCTCTAACTGTCCTAGTTTTTGAGCTGGTGGCTTTGTTGTTGGCTCGTTTGGGATCATTTTTCTTTGTGTGGCTTCGTTGTTTTTGCTACGTTCTGTGCGTTTTGGGCGCAGCTGTCACGCGTTGGGACACACGTTTTGTTTGGGGGGGTGGTGTTTGTTGTGCTGCGTTCAGGTGCTTGTGGGAAGTTACTGTGCTATTCAGTGGTTTGAGTTGCCGGCTTATGAGCTATTCTGACCCTCTTATTATGGAGTTCGATTTGGATAGCTTTTTGGATCAGCCTACTATAGACACTTTGGCTGCCTGCACAAAGGAGCAGTTATTGTGTGTAGCAGACCACTTTAAAATCACTATTGATAAACGCACTAAAAGGGAGACGATGGCAGGGGATTTGCTCTCAGAGTTAACTCGTATTGGGATCCTTCCTGCTGCAGTGGCTTCTAAAACTCCAGTAGGGGTTGGATCATATGATGTAGATAAAGAGGTGCGTCTGAAGGAATTAGAATTAGAAATACGTCGGCTGGAGGCTGATGCCAGAATAGCTGAATCTGAAGCAGTTGTAAGGAAGGCAGAGATAGAGCAACAAACTGCTCTGAGGGAAAAGGAACTTTTGTTTGAGCAACGGAGAATAGAGTTGGATGCTCAGATACGTATGAAGGAATTAGAGAGGGAAGGTGCTCCTTCTCCACCTGCTCGTGAGTTTGATGTAAGTAGACATATTCAGCTTGTGCCACTGTTTAATGAGGATGATGTGGATACGTATTTTGTTTTGTTTGAGAAGGTTGCATGCTCGTTGAAGTGGCCTGTGAACGTTTGGCCATTATTATTGCAATGTGTGTTGAAAGGTAAAGCTCAGGATGCTTACGTGTCTCTTTCGGTGACAGACAGCGGAGACTTTGTGAAAGTGAAGGAAGCTATTATGCGGACATATGAGCTGGTGCCTGAAGCATATCGGCAAAAATTTAGGAACCTGAAAAAACAGTACAGTATAATCAGACTTATGCTGATTATATTAGGGACAAGGAAACTGTTTAATCGATGGTGTGTTGCAAACAATGTTTCGGATTTTCAGCAACTTAAACAGCTTATTTTGATGGAGGACTTTAAGTTTGGGTTGCCCGATAAGATTACTACGCATTTGAACAAGAAAAATGTTTCAGATGTGTCTAAGGCGGCGGCTCTCGTGGACGAGTACATGTTGACGCATAAATATAGTTTGGATTGTCCACATAATTTATTCAGGTTTGGCGGAGCAGATGGTCATGGGGAGGATGGCGCCAACGCTGTTTTTTTGAAGACGTGCCTCGAGTGCCGGCTGTACGAGATGCGGATATGAAGTCAGAGATCGTCTGTTTTTATAGTAAGGATGTAGGACATATCGTGGCTAATTGTCCAGTACTGAGGGAGAGGGCACCTAAGCCCGTGGCTAGGTTGTCCACTTTAGGGGTCAGTTCTCGGTCCCCTTCTGCTGATGTGTCATGCGAGGGTTCTGTTTTCAAACCTTTTGTTATGGATGGTTTTATTTCAGTGTCGCCCTCGAAGAGAAAAATCCCTGTTAAGATATTGCGGGATACGGCTGCCTCTCAGTCTCTTGTTTTAGATGGGATATTACCTTCAGATGCTCGGTCTGTGAAGGGCCCTGGCATTTCTGTTCGAGGTTTTGACATGAAGGATGTTAGGGTGCCTGCGCGTTGTATCAGCGTCCAGTCTGAACTTTGGTCGGGTGACGCTGTAGTCGGGGTGCGTCGTAGTTCTCCCATAGCTGGGGTCTCCATGGTGATGGGGAATGACTTGGCTGGAGGCCGGTTTTTGGTGACCCCGGATGTTATACCCGTGTTTTCCGCGCAGGTACCTGCTCCATCACGTACCCGTCCTCGTCGTTTGCAGGTACGCGTTGACGGGGGTGGTGGGAGGAGATGATTTGTGGTGATGTTTTTTTTTCTTCTTCTCTTTGTTGTTATTAGAGTGGGTATAGGCTGGGGTGTTTAATTTCATTTGTATGGGGATCCATGCAAATTCTTGTGTGGGAGGATGTTACATCCCCATGGGGATGTCATTTCAGTCAGGTCAGAGGGATGTGGTGTTCAGTGGTGTTTTGGAAGGCTAATTGGCTGCAGCTGTGGGTTAATTGAAGTGCTACAGGTGGGGTGGTTGTTTCTTCCCTTTATTAGGTCCAGTCTGAAGACGCCCATGGGCTCACCACCTGTGGGAGGGGCCAAAGGGGTCGGGTGCAATGTGAGATGGGTGGTGGCCGAGGGCGGGGACCCTGGCGGTCTGATCCTCGGCTACAGAAGCTGGCCATTGGGACATGGAATGTCACCTCTCTGGTGGGGAAGGAGCCTGAGCTAGTGTGTGAGGTTGAGAGGTTCCGACTAGAAATAGTCGGACTCACCTCAACGCATGGCTCTGGCTCTGGAACCAGTTTCCTTGAGAGGGGTTGGACACTCTTCCACTCTGGAGTTGCCCCTGGTGAGAGGCGCCGAGCAGGAGTGGGCATACTGGTTGCCCCCCATCTTGGTGCCTGTACGTTGGGGTTCACCCCGGTGAACGAGAGGGTAGCCTCCCTTCGCCTACGTGTGGGGGGACGGGCTCTGACTGTTGTTTGTGCCTATGCACCAAACGGCAGCTCAGACTACCCACCCTTTTTGGAGTCCTTGGAGGGGGTATTGGAGAGTGCGCCTCCTGGGGACTCCCTTGTTCTACTGGGGGACTTCAACGCTCACGTGGGCAATGACAGTGAGACCTGGAGGGGTGTGGTTGGGAGGAACGGCCCCCCTGATCTGAACCAGAGTGGTGTTCTGTTATTGGACTTCTGTGCTCGTCATGGATTGTCCATAACGAACACCATGTTTAAGCATAAGGGTGTCCATATGTGCTCTTGGCACCAGGACACCCTAGGTCGCAGTTCGATGATCGACTTTGTTGTCGTCTCATCTGATCTGCGGCCGCATGTCTTGGACACTCGGGTGAGGAGAGGGGCGGAGCTGTCAACTGACCACTACCTGGTGGTGAGTTGGCTCCGATGGTGGGGGAGGATGCCGGTCAGACCTGGCAGACCCAAACGTATTGTGAGGGTCTGCTGGGAACGTCTGGCAGAGTCTCCCGTAAGACGGAGCTTTAACTCCCACCTCCGGGAGAGCTTTGAACACGTTCCAAGGGAGGCGGGGGACATGGAGTCCGAGTGGGCCGTGTTCCGCGCCTCTATTGTCGAGGCAGCTTATCGGAGCTGTGGCCGCAAGGTTGTTGGTGCCTGTCGTGGTGGCAACCCTCGAACCCGGTGGTGGACACCGGCAGTGAGGGATGCTGTCAGGCTGAAGAAGGAGTCCTATTGGGCCTTTTTGGCTTGTGGGACCCCGGAAGCAGCTGATAGGTACCGGCAGTCCAAGCGGCATGCGGCTCGGGTGGTTGCTGAGGCAAAAACTCGGGCGTGGGAGGAGTTCGGAGAGGCCATGGAGAATGACTTCCGTACGGCTTCGAGGCGATTCTGGTCCACCATCCGGCGTCTCAGGGGGGGAAAGAGGTACGAGACCAACACCATTTATGGTGGAGGTGGCGTGCTGCTGACCTCAACTCGGGATGTTGTGAGTCGGTGGGCGGAATACTTCGAAGACCTCCTCAATCCTACTGGCACGTCTTCCACTGAGGAAGCAGAGCCTGGGGACTTTGGGTCGGGTTCTCCGATCTCTGGTGCTGAGGTCGCCGAGGTGGTTAAAAAGCTCTGCGGTGGCAAGGCTCCGGGGGTGGATGAGATTCGCCCGGAGTTCCTTAGGGCTCTGGATGTTGTAGGGTTGTGTTGGCTTACGCGACTCTGCAATATCGCGTGGACATCGGGGGCAGTTCCCTTGGATTGGCAGACTGGGGTGGTGGTTCCCCTATTTAAAAAGGGGGACCGTAGGGTGTGTTCCAACTATAGGGGGATCACACTCTTAAGCCTCCCTGGTAAGGTCTATTCAGGGGTTCTGGAGAGGAGGGTCCGTCGGATAGTCGAACCTCGGATTCAGGAGGAGCAGTGTGGTTTTCGTGCTGGTCGTGGAACACTGGACCAGCTCTACACCCTCAACAGGGTCCTGGAGGGTGCGTGGGAGTTTGCCCAACCAGTTTACATGTGCTTTGTGGACTTGGAGAAGGCATTCGACCGCGTCCCTCGGGGGGTTCTGTGGGGGGTACTCCGGGAGTATGGGGTACCAGGCCCTTTGATAAGGGCTGTTAGGTCCCTGTACGACCGGTGTCAGAGCTTGGTCCGCATTGCCGGCAGTAAGTCAGGCTCGTTTCCGGTGAGAGTTGGACTCCGCCAAGGTTGCCCTTTGTCACCGATTCTGTTCATAACTTTTATGGACAGAATTTCTAGGCGCAGCCAAGGTGTTGAGAGGATCCGTTTTGGTGACCTTAGAATCGCTTCTCTGTTTTTTGCAGATGATGTGGTCCTACTGGCTTCATCAGTTCGTGATTTACAACTTTCACTGGAGCGGTTTGCAGCCGAGTGTGATGCGGCCGGGATGAGGATCAGTTCCTCCAAATCCGAGGCCATGGTCTTGAGCCGGAAAAGGGTAGCATGCCCTCTCCGGGTCGGGGAGGAGGTCCTGCCCCAAGTGGAGGAGTTTAAGTATCTCGGGATCTTGTTCACGAATGAGGGAAAACTGGAGCGTGAGATCGATAGGCGGATAGGTGCAGCGTCCGCAGTGAAGCGGGCGCTGTACCGGTCTGTCGTGGTGAAGAGAGAGCTGAGTCGAAAGGCAAAGCTCTCAATTTACCGATCGATCTACGTTCCCACCCTCATCTATGGTCATGAGCTTTGGGTTATGACCGAAAGAACAAGATCTCGGATACAAGCGGCTGAAATGAGTTTTCTCCGCAGGGTGGCTGGACTCTCCCTTAGAGATAGGGTGAGAAGCTCAGTCATCCGGGAGGGACTCGGAGTAGAGCCGCTGCTTCTCCACATCGAGAGGAGCCAGTTGAGGTGGCTCGGGCATCTGGTTAGGATGCCTCCTGGACGCCTCCCTGGTGAGGTGTTCCGGGCATGTCCCACCGGGAGGAGACCCAGAGGAAGACCCAGGAACGCTGGAGGGACTATGTTTCTCGGCTGGCCTGGGAACGCCTTGGGATTCCCCCAGAGGAGCTGCTCCAAGTGGCTGGGGAGAGGGAAGTCTGGGCCTCCCTACTTAGGCTGCTACCCCCGCGACCCGACCCCGGATAAGCGGAAGAAGATGGATGGATGGATGGATGGAAATCAAAGTGCCATATAAAACAAAGTAAACTACTAAAAACAAGAATGTTTGTTTTGATTTTTGTAATGACCTTTTCAAATGTTTGAAATCTCTTAAAGAAATCTAAATTAGAACCAACTTTATTGTCATAGTACAGTTAAGTACAGTGAACTTACATTCCGTACAGCCATCAGAAGGATAGCCAGAAGTGTAGAGTTGCAGCTCCCTATGAAGCACTGCCCTTATCGCTTGGACAAGACAAGGGGAACAAAAAATGAAGAGACAAGGTATAAAAAAAGATCTCTCACATCATGTCCTACACACTGACATGACTGAAGAAGTCTTTAAGATGAAAGATGCAACATTTCTACAATTTCTTGTTTTTTTGAACCCATCCAGAGGACCTGACAACTTTTTTAGATGTTAGTGCCTCTCAGCCAGTCCACTCCGATAAGGGTTCCCAGATGTTCTTT
>JBBPBX010001161.1:43526-71183 GCA_038048925.1 Garcialebias charrua | reverse complement strand
TTATTTACATATCCACCAGGAGAAGTTTGAGATAAGTTGGCCTATCCAATGCCAGCGGGGAGGCCAAATTCAGATGAATAATTCAGATAAACAATGATTGTTTTTGGGCAGGCAGACTACTGATTTCTTGTCTGCCTTCAGTTCTGCTGATTCACTCAATGGCAGATCTAAACAACCAGCTTTGTGGACATTCTGCCGGTCCGTGCTCGTTAGCCTTCTCCAAGGTCGATTCCTTCATGCCGGCGAGTTCTAGGAGCTGTAAGTGGCCCACGATTCTCAAAAATCTCGTCCAGCTTATGGTTCATCTCGCAAAGCATATTAGTCTGAGAGCTTGAAACACTATTGCTAAAACTACTGCCGACGTCTTTCTAATTAGTCAATAGCCCAGGTATCTGCCGATTCCAAAAAGCAGAAACCCTGTTGTCATAAATGCAATTATTTATGCATCTTATACATCCTCAACAGACAGCACAGATAGGCACATCATTTTCCAAACACCCCAGAAATCTATGACACATCCAGCTGTGCGTGTCCCTTCAGAGCATGAGGGTTCTCCTGCTTCTTCTTATAGTTGAGAAATGTCAAAGAAAGAACGAAAACAGTGAACAATAAGCCATCTCCAAAGGCATTTCAGAGGATTTGGCCGTAAATCGAACGAACCTCACAACCACAGACCATGTATATCCACACCAGCCCAGGTCCTCTACATCCAGCATCCTCATTAGGGTCTCGACCTGACTACATTTTGTTGTTGTCACAGACTTCAGTGAGAAAACACTCACATTCAATGGCGCATGGCACGTTGGAGACATGTTCTCTTCACGGATGAATCCCAGTTTTCACTGTACAGGGCAGATGGCAGAGAGCATGTATGGAGTCATGTGAGTGTGCTGATGTCAATGTTGGGAATTGAGCGACCCATGGTGGTGGGGTTATGGTATGGGCAGGCATATGTTATTGCTGGATAAAAATGTTCTTGCATTATCTTACTTACTCAAAGGGAGCCATACGATGCCAGGAGAAGATTTTTTTAACATTTTACTTGCAAGGGCAGACTTTCACAACGGGCTTAAGCAGATGTACAAGGTTATATGCTTGGAACCCAGTCACGAGATTCTGCCACGAGCAGTGTGCGAGAATTGTTTTTATATCACTCATCAGCTCCTCCAAGCTCACAGACTGGGAGGCGACCTTAGAATACCAGCAGTACATGAAATATTAAATCAGCTCCATGTTCAGCTCTCTGCTAACTTAAACACACAGTTTGAGAACAGTTAACATTCTCAGCTATAAACCATGACCAAAACTCCCCTGAGAGTTATGGATAGGCCTAAGTCTGTTACAATAAAAATTTTGCTGGGCGATTAACTGTTTCAAAAATTATTGCGATAAACAATGATACTGTTTGAAATTTAACAATAATTAGTAATTATTGTCAAATTTAAGAAGAAACGGTTTATTTATTTTGAGTGTAGTACCTTTTTTCAACCATTGGATGGCAGTATAAGACTGAATCGCAAGATGAATAGTGAGGGAGTGAGCAACGTGTCTCTAAGAAAAATGGGAGGGAGGCCCCTTGACCGTGACATGGTCTGTCTCTCTTTGGTTCTCAACATGGCGGACGCTCGGTGGGGTTTGAACTCTTTAGCATAGCATTTGTCACACAAAGCTTTTAATAAAAAAAAAAAATCAATAAACAAGTTCTCAGCTTGTTTTTGCAGAGAAAAACAACTTTTGAGATGAAGGCACAGGTTTCAACCATGAATTTTGGAGCTTTGACAAGATGGAGGTTTTTCCCCGAGGTTGGCTTGTTAGCTTAGCCTGTAGCTTAGCTTCTCAGATTAGTCAGAGTCAGTCAGAGTCAGAGAGTCTTTATTGTCATTTGCACCGCATGTGGTACATGTGATGAAAACGAGATTTTGTACACAGGGTCCCAGTTACATCCAACAACAAATGCAAGAGAAAAACAGTAATAACATCTAGGATTAACTAAGAAAAACATCAACTAGTAATACACTAAGCCCTAATGTAGTAGAAAAACATCATTATAAACAGCAGCACGAACACGAGTCTGTATGAGCAGATGGTCACAGATGAACACAGCAACAAGAAAACAGATCAGCATCAGCATGATGTGATATTTTGCAGTGATCATTCTTATTGTTTATTTATTCATGAGTCTAACAGCCTCAGGGTAGAAGCTGTTCCTCAGTCTAGTGGTTCTACATTTGATGCTCCTCAACCTCCGTCCTGAGGGGAGTGGGGCAAAGAGTGAGTGTGCTGGGTGAGTGAGGTCTTTCATGATGCAGGTGGCTCTTTTCCTGCATCTGGAGGTGTAAATGTCTGTGATGGTGGGGAGACTGACTCCAACAGACTTCTGTGCAGCCTTCACCACTCTCTGTAGAGCTTTCCTCTCTTCAACTGTGCAGCCTCCATGCCACACGTTGATGCTGGAGCACAGGATGCTCTCCACTGCACACCTGTAGAAGGAGGTGAGGACTGGGCTGCTCAGACCAGCTCGTCTCAGCCGTCTGAGGAAGTAGAGTCTCTGATGACCTTTCTTGATCAGGCTGGTGGTGTTGTTGCTCCAGCTGAGGTTATCATTCAAGTGTACACCCAAGTATTTGTAGCTGGAGACCACTTCCACTGCAGATCCACTTATGTTCAGTGGGGTGTGGGTGTGTTTGTTCCTTCTGAAGTCCACAATCATCTCCTTTGTCTTCTTCACATTCATGTGAAGATTATTCTCTTTGCACCAACTCTCCAGATGTTCCACCTCCTGTCTGTAACTGGACTCATCATTGTTTGTGATGCATCCCACCACAACTGTATCATCTGCTATCAACTGTATTAGCTGCTTTTAATGATCCAAAAACGCACTTTTGGGCGGTTAAAACAGATTTTCAAATGAAAAGAGAACGGGAGGGGTCAGTGAAGAGCACTGAAGTTGAGCCTTTTGTCATCCAGTGTCTTCAGTAGAAATTACTCGCATGATGAATGAAAATTATCAACCTCATTTTCATTTATCGGCTTTATCGTTTCTTCGTGTCTTTCTTTCCACTGAAGACACTTGATGACAAAAGGCTCAACTCCGGTGCTCTTCAATAACCCCTCCCTTTATTCGTTTCTCTTTAAAATCTGTTTTAACCATCCAAAATTGTGTTTTTGGATCGTTAAAGCAGATAAGCTGAGAAACTAAGCTACAAGTTAAGTTAACAGGCCGACCTCGGGAATAAACCTCCGTCTTGTCGAGATCCAAAATTCATGAGTGAAACCCGTGCCTTGGTCTAAAAATTTGTTTTTCTCTGCAAAAAGAAGCTGAGAACTTGTTTATTGATATTTTATTAAAAGCTTTGTATGACTAATGCTATGCTAAAGAGCTCAAACCACAGAGCGTCCGCCATGTCACATCAAGGGCCCTCCCTCCCATTTTTCTAAAAGAGATGCTGCTCAACTATCTATCCTTTGGTCCAAACAGTATTATACTGCTTTCAGGTGGTCAAAAAAGGTACTACTCACCAAACAACTCACCATTTCTTCTAAAATTTGACAATTAATTATTATTAAAATTTTCAATAATGTTACAATAATTTCTGAGACAATTACTCACCCAGCAAAACTTGTTATCGTGACAGGCCTAGTTATGGACAACAAACACAATGGCTGGTGTGGTTACACGTGGTCTGAAGTTGTGAGGCAGGTTGGATGTACAGTACTGCCAAATTCTCTGAACATGGACATTCCTGCAGTCAGAATGTGAAATGCACGCTCCCTCAAAACTTGTGACATCTGTGGCGTTGTACTGTGTGATAAAACTGCACATTTTAGAGTGGCCTTTTATTGTGGTCAGCCTAAGGCACACCTGTACAATATTCATGCTGTCTAATCAGCATCTGTGGTGTGAATTATCTCGGCAAAGGAGAAGTTCTCATTAACACAGACTTACACACATTTGTGAACAATATTTGAGAGAAAAAAGTTTATTGTGTACTTAGAAAAATAATTTGATCCGAGTTCAGCTCATGAAATATAAGAGTAAAAAAAACAAGGTTTATACTCATTGTACTTTGAGAGTTTCAAGAGCAGCTTGATAAAGTTAAAGAAGAAAACATCACCTGAGTGATTGTTTTTTGTTACAGTATACAGCTGTGGTGTGAGCCCTGAACGTCCAGTCAAGAAAGCAAAACGTTAGATGTTTTCATGGACATGAATAGAAGCAGTTCACTCATTTCTTTCAACTGCAGCTTGGCTTCAAATAAGTAACTTTGTGCATGCAGTATATTTTATTATTATTATGGATTTTCTTCATATATGAACCACAAACTCCTGATTCGGCATTCTATTCTTTAGATTTTCCTTCCAATGATCCAGACTTGGCTGTATAATTTTAAAATGGTCCTGATCAACAGTACTCTGGACTTTCTGAAGATCTTTTAGAGTTTCCTTTTGGACTTTGGCTGCTATTTCAGTTTCAAGTAAAGCTGCTCAAATAATCAAATTTGTCATTTGGATTTTAGCAAATTAGCACCAAACGATTGCAAAAACGGTGCAATCCACCAAAAGAAAAAAAAGCTGAATAGATTTTGTCACATTCTACTTGTAAGCGTGCTTTTGTCTTGTCCATTCTCTTCCGCT
Organism: Garcialebias charrua; assembly: GCA_038048925.1. Lineage (NCBI taxonomy): Eukaryota > Metazoa > Chordata > Actinopteri > Cyprinodontiformes > Rivulidae > Garcialebias > Garcialebias charrua. The sequence goes on along the minus strand of JBBPBX010001161.1, from coordinate 66,548 downwards.
TATCTGGGGTCGCGTCGCGGGGGTAGTAACCTAAGTAGGGAGGCCCAGACTTCTCTCTCCCCAGCCACTTGGGCCAGCTCCTCCGGGGGAATCCCAAGGCGCTCCCAGGCCAGCCGAGAAACATAGTCCCTCCAGTGTGTCCTGGGTCTTCCTCTGGGTCTCCCGGGATGTGCCTGGAACACCTCTCCAGGGAGGTGTCCAGGAGGCATCCTAACCAGATGCCCGAGCCACCTCAACTGGCTCCTCTCGATGTGGAGAAGCAGCGGCTCTACTCTGAGTCCCTCCCAAATGACTGAGCTTCTCACCCTCTCTCTAATGAAGAGCCCAGACACCCTACGGAGAAAACTAATTTCGACCGCCTGTATCTGAAATCTTGTTCTCTCGGTCACAACTCAAAGCTCATAACCATAGATGAGGGTAGGAACGTAGATCAACCGGTAATTTGAGAGCTTCGCCTTTTGACTGAGCTCTCTCTTCACCACGACAGACAGGTACAGCGCCCGCTTCACTGCAGACAATGGCCCTCATTCACGAAAATGTTTGTATTTTTATCCTAAATTTCTCCTACTTTTGTTCGTACGAAGCGTTCGTACGAACATGCCACGTCAGATTCAACAAAGTCTTCTATCCTGAGGAAACGTGTGTAAATGGGTTGCGTAAATATGATGAATCCCACCTGTTCTAAACAGCTGCGCGTGCACGCGGAGAGGTCATTTACATAATTCCCACCCCTCAAAACACCATATAAGGCCACGTTTCCTGCCTTCTGACAGCAGGAAGTGTCCATTCATTCAAACTCAAGAAGTAAAAGGAGGAACTTCACGCGTTCGGAGATCTGCTCTCAGTCGCGCTGTGGCTACCCCCCCACAAGTGTCGGATGGTCAAATATCTTTAATTTTAGTGTACTGTGTTACATTATAGTTTCACTTATTCAAAAGAGCTGTGACGCACCGCTACCCCCCACCCCCCCCACAGAGCCTTAAGGAACTCCAGGCGAATCTCATCCATCCCTGGGGCCCTACCACCAAGGAGCTTTTTAACCACCTCGGTGACCTCAGCACCATAGATTGGAGAGTCCGACCCAAAGTCCCCAGTCTCCGCTTCCTTAGTGGAAGACGTGCCAGTGGGATTGAGGAGGTCTTCAAAGTATTCTGCCTACCGACTCACAACATCTCGAGTTGAGGTCAGCAGCCTACCTCCCCCACTATAAATAGTGTTGGTGGTGTACCGATTTCCCCCCAAGACGCTGGATGGTGGACCAGAATCGCCTCAAAGCCATACAGAAGTCATTCTCCATGGCCTCTCCGAACTCCTCCCACACCTGAATTTTTGTCTTAGCGACCACCCGAGCTGCATGCCGCTTGGGCTGCCGGTACCCATCAGTTGCTTCTGGGGTCCCACAGGCCAAAAAAGGCCCAATATGACTCTTTCTTCAGCCTGACAGGATCCCTCACCGCCAGTGTCCACCACCGGGTTCGAGGGTTACCGCCACGACAGGCACGTCAACCTTGCGCCACAGCTCCGATAGGCCACCTCGACAATAGAGGCGTGGAACATGGTCCACTCAGACTCAATGTCCCCTACCTCCCCGGAATGTGTTCGAAGCTCTCCCGGAAGTGGGAGTTAAAACTCAGTCTCACGGGAAACTCTGCCAGACGTCCCCAGCAGACCCTTACAATACGTTTGGGCCTGGCAGGTCTAGGGCTTTAACAGACTACTCGAGTAATCGACAGATCGATTACTTGGACCTCTATCGAGTTTTTAATTCTTTCTAGTCGAGTAGTCGTAGTGACGTCTTCGCGGCGCAGTTACAGAACAGAAAATGAATCAACTTCCTGTTTGGAGCGCGTTACAAACCGGTGTTACATCATATTCTGTGACCACCGTATATTGTGACCATAGAGGGCGGTGTTGCATGAACTGTTGCAGGTCACAGAATATGGTGCAACACCGGGTCCAATGACCGAACCAGAACCAGCTTCCCCTGATGTTGTTTCACAAATAAAAGGCAAAAAATATAAATCTCTAAAACCTATAAAAACCTATAAACATATTAATCTCTAAAACTAAACCTAATGCGTAGCACCACAGGCGGTGGTGCGGGGTGGTCAACCGCCCCACTGTTTTTAGTTTCGTTTTTGACGTGCAACACTTTTTTTCACTTTTGCAGCTTAATAATAATAACTAACAGTTTTGGTTTTCTTGTAATTTATTTGCTGTAAGATAAATGGTAGGAGCCTAATGTATGCTCCCAATGTTTTGTTGGTCTTTTTTTGTAAATAATAATTCACGGTCTATATATTTTTTGCGGTTTTAATTAGTTAATTATTTTTTGCATCTTGATATCCTATGACATCATCAACTACTCGAGTACTACTCGAGTATTATTATGTTAATATCGAGTTTTAAAATAATGTACTCATTCAACCCATAGTCAGGTCTGACCGGGATCCTCCTCCACCATTGGAGCCAACTCACCACCAGGTAATTGTCAGTGGACAGCTCCACCCCTCTCTTCACCAGAGTGTCCAAGACATGTAGCCGCAGATCAGATGAGACGACAACAAAGTCGATAATCGAACTGTGGCCTAGGGTGTCCTAGTGCCAAGAGCACATATCGACACCCTTATGCTTGAAAATGGTGTTCGTTATGGACAATCCATGATGAGCACAGAAGTCCAATAACAGAACACCACTCGGGTTCAGATCAGGGGAGCCATTCCTCCCAACCACACCCCTCCAGGTCTCACTGTCATTGCCCACGTGATCGTTGAAGTCCCCCAGTAGAACAAGGGAGTCCCCAGGAGGCGCACTCTCTAGTACCCCCTCCAAGGACTCCAAAAAGGGTGGGTAATCTGAGCTGCCGTTTGGTGCATAAGCACAAACAACAGTCATATGCATGTGTTGTCATCACTGTATGTTCCCATACAATAGCAAAATTGGTTTTCTGCATTTAACCCATCCACTACGAGGTGGAACAGTGGGCAACCTTTTGAGGTGACCGGGGAGCAGCTGGAGATGGGGTGTCCTGTTCAAAGAGACCACGAGATGTGCAATGACCGGGGATCGAACCCGAGACCTTTGGTAAACGAAGCTAGTTTGACTTATTGTATTCCTGCGAGACAAAGCGACTGAGGTACAATAAAAATCTAAGCAGGCTGTAATAAACTTGCATGCCTGGAAAGCAGCTTTGCTTTGACATATTGTATAATGAGAAAAGTGCACCTGGATGCTACTGTGGTCTTTGACTCAGACCTACTGTGGTCTTTGACTCAGACTAATTATTTTTCCTTGATAAGTGCCAACCACTCACCTCAACAAAATGTGTCCCACCACTGTTCCCCTTAGGCACGGTGAACAATCCTGAAACTAGCAAGATGGCACCTTTGTTGACGACACGCAGTCTACCGCGCCTGAGCTTTTCAATGTTGTTCATGTTTTGCCTTTTTTTCATCGATGATATATCCTTGCTTCTGGTCTATGATCGCTCAACTCTTCTAAGTATACAAGACTCGCTAACCAATGTACTGACTGCTGGTAAATATGGACATTTTAAGTCACCACCACCTTTCCTGGCGTCCGTTCCTGCCTACCTATGCCGCACCACCAGTACGTTGCTACGCAACAAGTGCCGCAGAAGACGCAGAAGGAGAGCGGGAGTCCTGGTCAGATTCAAAAACTACCTCTCCTCTCACAGTACGGCTGACTTACCTCCGGAATTCAGCGTCTTTGATATTCACCATTCCTTGATTCATCGCTACCTCGTCTCTGTCAATCATGACGTCAGCGGTCACTCAGTATCTATCTTGTCACCTGGTGAGGACCCGGAAGCAAGGCTACGTTCAACAGAACCTCCGCCCGCTCGCTCGAGTTGCGGATGACACAACTGGTTGTGCACCAGTAGGTGCAACCCTGTTTAATGCCCAATCGATCACAAATAAAACTTTTATATTAAGTGATCTGATCTCCACTCATCACCTAGATCTGTTTCTGATGACTGAAACCTGGCAGAAACCAGGAGACAACAGCTCCTTCTCCGAGCTCCTCCCATCTGGCTGCTCCTACCTGAACGTACTGCAAGAGTCCGGCCGGGGGGGCAGCCTCGCTGCTATGTTCAGTGAGGCGTTCAAGTGCCGCTCGTTGCCTCCTAAAAACTACAACAACTTTGAGATCATGCTGTTTGTGCTGGAATCTGCAAAACCTCTACGGTGTGGGCTTATTTATCGCCCACCAAAATATAACAAGGACTTCCTCAGTGAGTTCTCAGAACTGCTGGCTGAACTACTGCCAAAATTTGACAGTCTGCTTTTTTGTGGTGATTTCAACACCCATATCTGCTGTCCAAGTAATCAACTTGGATATGAGTTTCAGGACCTTCTGGACTCTTAACCTGTTGCAGTCTGTGTCAGGGCCCACGCACAATCAGGGTCACACACTGGACTTAATTATCTCCCACGGCCTTCATATATCTGCTGTAGAGATTCTGGACACATGTATTTCAGACCACTTTCCCATCATATTTGTATTTTCCACCCCTCCTGCAGTAAAGGCTGTTCTCTCAGCACGTCTCTGCTGCACCATCACCTCATCCACTCCAGGTCAATTCACTGCTGCCTTTAAAAGCACTGATTTATACTCTGCTGTCAGCCTGGACCCATCTCTACATCCAGAAGAATTCATCACCTCCTTCCATCACACCTGCACAACGATCCTGGACTCCATCGCTCCTCTCAAACAGGCTTCTTCAAAGATCAAACCAGTTCCATGGCTCAACGAAACAATGCGGGCTCTTCGACAACGTTGCAGGAAAGCAGAACGCAAATGGAGGAAGAACCGACTTCATGTGTCCCAGGGAATACTGAGAGACTGTCTCTGTGAATATCAAAATGCTGTTAAGCAGGCCAAATCACAGTACCTCTCCAATTTAATCTCCACCAGCTGCAACCGGCCGAGGGTGCTATTTAGTACAATTCAGTCTGTCATCAATCCTTCTGTCAATGTTCTGAAAACTGCCACACAGTCTACCTGTGATGACTTTCTGAGCTACTTTGTCAACAAAATTGACAATCAGGCAGAACATTGTCAACCCATCAAACACTGTCCAATCATGTGCGTCTGCAATAACCACCGCTGTTTTTGACCAGTTCGACCGGGTTTTACTGCCTCACGTGGTTCAACAGATGAAACCAACAAACTGTACTCTGGACATCATTCCCTCTAAAATGTTCAAACAGTCCTTTGATGTAATTGGTCCTTGTCTTTTGTCATTCATTAACAGCGCGCTGTCTAACTTCAGGTCATGTGCCATCTGCTTTTAAACATGCTGTAGTCAGACCTTTTCTCAAAAAAAAAACGGGCTTAGATCCTACAGCTCTCTCTAATTTCAGGCCAGTTTCCCATCTGTCATTTTTATCAAAGGTCCTAGAAAAGATTGTTTTTATCTAACTTCAATCTTTTCTAGAGCACAACAACCTATTAGAAAAATTTCAGTCTGGCTTCAGATCCCATCACAACACTGAATCAGCACTCCTCAAAGTTCAAAATGACATTCTTTTGTCCCTGGATACAAAAAACCCCTGTTCTGCTGGTTATGTTAGACCTCTCAGCAGCTTTTGACAACGTAGACCAGGGGTCACCAACCTTATCAAAACTAAGAGCTACTTCGTGGGTACGGAGTCATACAAAGGGCACCAGTTTGATAAACTCTTCAGAAATAACAAAGCGTAAATTGAAAAAAAAAGTATAATAAACATATTTTAAGAACATATTTTTAAGATAGACATTTTAATATATATATAAATATAAAAAAGAATAACAACTGAATAAAATGAAAACTTAAATGCAGCTTAGTAGTGAGTTGTGCTATTTTTAGAACAGGTCAGTGGGAACCTCAAATGGTCCTTGGGGGCACCCGGGTGCCCGCGGGCACCATGTTGGTGACCCCTGCCGTAGACCATCAGGTACTAATCACCTGTTTGTCTCAGCAGGTTGGCCTCCAGGGAGCTGTGCTTGAGTCGTTCAAATCATACTTAACAGGTAGAACATTTTCTGTCATGATAGGTGATCTGTCCTCTTCATCAATCCCTCTGACCTCTGGCATACCACAAGGATCCATTCTGGGGCCAGCTCTCTTTTCTCTTTACATGCTACCATTAGGATCAATCATTGCACGCCATAATCTGTCTTTTCATCTGTATGCAGACGATTTACAAATCTATCTGCCAGTCACTCTCAATCCCTCACTCAGTTCAAACACTATTGCCAACTGCTTAAATGACATTAAGCCACTGGCTCTCTCAAAACTTTCTCCACCTAAACACTGATAAAACCGAATGCATTTTATTTGGTGCACCCAATGACACCAGCAACATCCTTCCCAGTCCCAGTTTTGGTTTTCTGTTCCCCCACTTCAACCAGGTGGTCAGAAATCTTGGAATGCAGCTTGACTCCAACTTAAAACTTGATAAACAGATAAGTTCTGTTGTCAAAACCAGCTTCTTTCAGCTCTGTCTGCTCTCTAAAGTGAAGATCTTGTATTGAACGCCTTTTTTGATCCAGGGATCTGGAGAAAGCCATCCATGCCTTTGTGAGCTCCAGACTTGATTATTGTAATGCTTTGTATGTTGGAATTAATCAATCTTCTATCTCCCGTTTACAACTCGTACAAAATTCTGCTGCCCGCTTTTTAACCAACACACGGAAATATGAACACATCACTCCTGTCCTGTCCTCTTTACACTGTCTCCCGGTTCAGTTCAGGATACAGTTCAAGCTGCTGCTGTTTGTTTTTAAAGCTCTGAAAGGACTCGCACCTCTCTACATCTCAGAACTTTTGAAAGTCCATCAGCCCAGCAGAGCTTTACGCTCTGCCAGTCAACACCTGTTGGAGGTGCCTCGCTCAAGGTACAAACAATGGGGAGACTGGTCCTTTTCTGTTGCCGGCCCAAAAGCCTGGAATAGCCTCCCCCTTGAGCTGCGTGCCACCTCTGATCTGACACTGTTCAAATCCAGACTGAAGGCCCACTTGTTTAAAAAAGCTTTCACTCTGTAACTCTTATTACTTTTGGTATTTTAGTATGTAGCATTTTTATTTCCATTGCCTCCTTTTATTGCTGCTGTTTTTATTTCTATTTTCACAGATTTATTGTACCTGTTTTTATATTTTTCTATCCTGTTAAGCACCTTGGTCAATGCAAGGCATTGTAGGAAGGTGCTCTACAGATAGTTTATTATTATTATTATTAGTGTTTTGTTCGGATGTTGATTGAAAAAGAAAAAAACATTTACACCAGTAATCCTATGCTTTTACTCTACTTTCTATGAAGTTGCATCCAAAATGGTGAATATGTGAAGTTTCATTTGGCCCTAGGATGAGGTTGGTTTGCTCCTACATGTTGAAAAGGGGTGAGAAGAACAAACAGCACTCTGCTATCCACCACTGAATACCACTGTTCATCTACTTGCACAAGCCCAGAAAAATACTGACTGCAGTCATCTGTAGTATGCACGAGCAATTTTACACTGATGACGGGCACTGCCAAAAACCTCAAATGTGAGACCTGAATTAAACAAGATTTGGTCTTAGAGAGAACAGTCACAGTATACTGTACTGTATATACATAGAAACGGCAGCAGCTGTTTTCCTGAGTCAGTGTGGGTGAACATGGTCTTAGACACATTTACAAGTATCTCTTACCACGCTAAATTGACAGCACTGGCTGCAAAAATGTTGTCCATGTTTGGGACTACCTACCTTTGTGAGCAAGTTTTCTCACTAACGAACATTAATAAAACAAAGCTATGCTCAAAGCTTACACATAAGCACTTAAATGAGATTCTGAAACTGGCTGCTACTCAGGATATGATGCCGGATATTGATGCACTTGTGCAAGCTAAAAGATGCCAAGTTTCAGGGGCAAATACTGAGCAAGACTGAATTGTATGCAATGCTGCTTTGAACGTTGCACTATAAAAACAAATGTGAATATTTGCTCTAGTAATTGCTGGAAAAGTCAGTGGTAGTAAGAAACAGATTTACAAGAGAAGAGTATTGTTAAGTAAAATATTATGTCTTATAGGGCTGGGCCATATCATATCGTTCCCAGTATACCGGTAAAAAAAAGCTTGCCCGGGCAAAAAGGTTATATCATGATATGCTAATTTCATGACGTAATACGTCAGGGCGCCCCGCCCCCTTAACACGCGAGCGCACCAAACAACTGCGCACCTCCCCTCCACCAGTCTGTACTGGTGTAACGCTAATTAGTTACTGCTAATATGCTAAAAACAAACAACGCGCGCTCAGCTGTCTCTCCCCCCGCTCTGCAGGCACAGACAGCTCAAACGTCCCCCCTCCACCCGCCCCGCTCTGAGCAGCCGCGGTGTTGCGTGTCCCTCGCTAAACTATCGTTACAAACACGCGCGGCTCCACGATCAGACAGATCAGTTAAAAAAATGAATCAGAGGAATGACATGTTCCTGCAGGAACAGATTAAGCTGAAACGCTTACTAGCTTCAGGGTCAGCTGATCACCTTGTCACAACTTGTGGAAGTTATAGCTCATTTAAAGGCAACACATATTTTGTTGTATGTTTCATTTATGCTCAACAAATCTTAAGCTTCATTTTATTTAGTTGTTTTATTTTTATACTTGGAGACTGAATACTTTACTAAATAAAGTAATTTCAGTAAAATTACCCCTTGTTTTTTAAAAATTTATATACGTAATAGCCTACTGCAAAGCAACATGTTAAGTTAATTTTGTCAAATAAATAATTTTTTTGTTATATCACGAAATTTATCGTTATCGTAATAATGCTCTGAAATATCACAATATAATTTTTGAGCCATATCGCCCACCCCTAATGTTGCCACATATGTTATCGTAATAATGCTCTGAAATATCACAATATAATTTTTGAGCCATATCGCCCACCCCTAATGTCTTATGCATGCCACATATGTTATCTATGTGAGATTTTTTTGTTTACATTTTATGCATTAACAAGCGGCCAAATTTACTTCATCAAATGTATTTAAAACCAACAGGTTCTCAAACTCAACACGTCATTTACACAGAGGGCTGCAGAGGGCGGTCTGACCAAACGGCAGACTTATGACGTGTTGAGTTTGAGAACCTGTTGTTAAAAACAGTTGCCACTTAAGATTTCAAGTGTGTGGCCTCAATTTATGTGTTCAGAATTGCTTCCTAGATGTGGAAAATGGATTTTAAATTCATTCATTTCTAAATTTAGATGGGTTTGATGTATTTTAACATGCAGGGAAGCGTTTCTAAGTCAGGGTATATGCAGAAATTCCAGAGTGGAATTTAATACCTTTTAATACCTTTTTAATACCATCAAAATATTTTTTTAATACCATCACGGCACCGAGCTGTAACCGTAGCGGCAACCTGTTGTACTTCAGTTTAGAGCAACTAATTGTAAAGTGGTAGATTACTGTCATTTTCTTCCTAAACTTTGGTAGTACATGTCTGGGGCTGAACACCTCAATGTGTAACTGGCTGCTAGACTTCCTGACCGGGAGACCACAGACAGTACGGATCGGGAGTAACACATCTAGCACCATCACATTGAACACAGGGGCCCCACAAGGATGTGTGCTGAGCCCCCTTCTATTCACCCTGCTAACACACGACTGCACACCATCGTACAGCTCCAACCACTTCATCAAGTTTGCGGACGACACAACAGTGGTAGGTCTCATCAGCAACAACGATGAGACGGACTACAGGAACGAGGTGAGCCGCCTGGCCTTGTGGTGCGGACACAACAATCTCACTCTCAACGTGGAGAAGACAAAGGAGATTGTTGTGGACTTCAGGAAGAGGGATGCCCAACATGCCCCTCTGACCATCAACAGCACCGCAGTGGAGAGAGTGGACAGCACCAAGTTCCTGGGAGTGCACGTCTCAAAGGACCTGTCCTGGAGCAGGAACACTGCAGCACTGGCAAAGAAGGCTCACCAGCGTCTCTACTTTCTCCGCAAGCTGAAAAGGGCTGGAGCTTCAACCCCCATCATGAGCACCTTCTACAGAGGTGCCATAGAAAGTGTCCTGACCAGCTGCATCACTGTGTGGTTTGGTGCATGTACTGCATCCTGCCGCAAGAGCCTCCAGCGCATTGTGAGAGCAGCTGAGAAGATCGTGGGCACCTCCTTGCCCTCACTGCAGGACTTATGGTGTGTTCACACAGAGCAGCGTTTTGACCTCCAAGCTTCCAGCTTCCATGTAAAGTCAATGGTGGACGCACCTAGGCACCTCCTGGCGTCTGGCGTCAGGTCGCGTGCGTGTTGCGCGTTCTGAGGAGCGTTTTTCCGTGTACGTGAACCGGCGTCGGCTTCCAAGTTCCGCTTCAGCTGAGCTGAAGTTTTCGCGGTTCAAACGTTCAAACGCCGCTCAAATCTACCTGATTGGTTGGTGTGTCAACCAATCAGGGAGAGTCGGGGTGGAGCTATGTGACGCGGAACGAGGGGACGGTTGTGCGCATGCGCAACTGTGTGACGCATTGTTTGTTGGACAGATAGAAAGCGCGAAGTTGTGTACAATGGAGGAGAAACTCATCGTTGCTGTGTGTACCCATCCAGTCCTTTACGACCAGTCAAATGTCCTCTACAGAGACAGAAATAAAAAGCTCGTTGCCTGGCGGAGTGTCAGTGATGAAGTCGGTTTACCGGGTAAGTTTTTAATGGTGAACGTTTCACGTTTAGCCAGTTTAAGCTCTGCTAGCCGTTTTGATTTGATGTTTGTTCATTCATTATAAAAGAACAATACAAGACACTTTCATCAGATACAAGAATACAAGTCGGATAAAATAAATGGAGCACAAAGAAGATGAAATCCTATTATATCTGCCCCTTATTTCACAGTTTGTTCAAACAATCATAACCTTCAAACTACATCACAAATTGGATAAAAATAAGAATGATTTCAGCTATCACAAAGTATAGCCAACACATTTAACGTTTTTCAATGCCTTTGTTTAGTGGAAACATGCAAGAAGAGGTGGAAGAGTCTCCGGGACTAATAAATAAATTGTTTATTTGTTATTTGATTCACAGAAACTATTGACGCAGGTGTGTTGGAGCTGTCTCAAACCGTATCTCCAGTGACAACTCCTGCTCCAGTGAGAACTACTTCTCCTGTCACATCATCCACCACGTCTGTGATGCCAGCACCTTCGTCTGCCCCAGGTGTGACTCTCATCGTGCTTTTTGTGTAGATTTAGTGTCAAAAAACCACAGACACAAATACACACACAACTGATCCAGCCAGTGGTGGCAAAATCTCCCCCACTTCAAAACACACCCACACACACAGAACATATGTAAACTCATAAGAACAATTAATTGAAAGCTCATCTAACATTCAACACATGTACTGTGTTCTTTACAGGATCAGCGCAGAAGAGACCCCGTAGGGAGCAGGGACCCATGCAGCGGAAGGATTTTGAACGTGAGGTCCTTCAATTCTTGAATACAAGAAAAGATATGGCTGCCACACTGCCCCCACCACCACCTCCCGCCTGCGAAGTAGAGCGTTTTGTGATGTCGTTGGTAGCTCCCCTGAAACGTATGCCTGCATTACAGCGTGAGAGACTTCAATATAAAATCTACACCATGGTTTATGAGGAGTCCACTGGCGACAGAGTGGGTCCAGTGACATCCCAGGAAGGCTAATATAATATATATATACATATACACTTTGTATATACATATATATATACACTTTGTATATATAGATATACACACACATATAATATATATACACACATATATATATATACACACATATATATATACACACATATACACTTTGTATATATATATATGGATATATATGGATATATAATTTGTTTTTTTTTTAGATAGCAATGTGTTTTCTACTTTTAAATAAATGTGTTTTCTACTTTTAAATAAATGTGTTTTCTACTTTTAAATAAATGTGTTTTGTACATAGAATTGGTGTGCAAGTCTTTACATGCGTAGGAGAAACTTGCTGGCTGGTGTAAATCTACATAAGAAACTTTACATTTCATGTAGATAGCTTTAATATTGCAGGTTTGTTACTAGCACTTTCTGGCATTTGTATGATTTCATATGAATACAGTGGAACAGGGCAGAAATATACTATTTCTGTAAAATTTTGGTTTTAGTCTGCTATTCATTTTTTGGTCCTTTATGTTAATATTAAATGTTGGCACAAAAGTTTCCCCAAATAACAAATACAGTACTAGTTCAGTACGACTTCAGATAATCATTTTCTTACTTACTTAATAAAAAGTAATTATTAGAGATTATATAATGAAATGTAAGTTATATAAGGTATCACCATAAACCGGAAACAGTTGCGTTTCTGTTAATAGTCGTTTATGTATGAATACTTAAGTAAAACTAACCGAAAGACAGAACAGAAATTTATCACACAATTTTCATCTGTAAGTTTTAATGCAATTATACACATTCAACTAATGAAAATGTGGATACGACAGTGTTCACAATGAACGTCGTGTACTTGGTCATATAAAGAACTAAATTAAACAAAAGTAATAAGTATAACAAGAAACTGTTCAGAATGACTTGGCTCTGCAGGTGATTTGGTGGAACGTAACCGAGCCGTTGCAAGTCAGTGGGGGTGATGGATGACTACTCTGTTTGCTGCCATGCCACTGCTCCTTCTTCTGAGAAGTATCTCATGAATGCCTCTCTGGCCACAATTGCATCTCTTGCCGCACAGTTTGCTTTGCTGCCATGCCACTGCTCCTTCTTCTGAGAAGTATCTCATGAATGCCTCTCTGGCCACAATTGCATCTCTTGCCGCACAGTTTGCTCCCACTCTCTGGACACCAGGAAGGGGTTCTTCCGTTCCACGGTGTGCTGGTATGTCGTCACCCCGGATGAAATTGTGGAGAACACAAGTGGCTTTCACACACTTCTCCACGCAGAGCCTGACCAAAGATGGAGTGGGCCAGGACCCCGCCGTCACTGGTTCTTCCATACCCCCCCAACATCAATGATACGGAACCTGTATTCCAACACGAAAGCTGTTTGCTATGGTCCTGTAGGAGCCCCCAGTAGCAAAAAACCTGCATAGAGAAAGAGTAATTACAATTATTACAGACATGACATTAAACGTACAACATCTGTAATGCACATAATAGAACCTACACACACACACACACACACCTCTATATGTATACACACTAGGATGTGTGGCCAACATCACTCAGATAGACACAATACTGTATGTATGTACTTATGTACACACTCTTCTGTATAAAGAATAATATGTATTTCTATACCGGTGTATATATATATATATGTGACACAGACACACAGACAGACATTGGCACTTTTTATCTGTTGTCCCAAAATAGAAAAGAAGAATATGTATTTATATATATATAATATATATATATATTATATGACAGAAAGAGAGACAGATATTCGCGCTATATTTATCTGTTGTTGCAAACAACCAACCGGAGACAGATGGCCAAGCGTTCTTCAGCTGGGATTGCGCGCCTGTAGTTGTCCTGGTAGGTGATGCGGGCACCAACACAAGACAGCAGGTCGTCAAACTGGGCACGGTTGAGACGGAAGTACCGCAAAGCGCTCCTCGTCCATGCGCAGCTCCTGGATTAAATGGTGAAACTCCCCGAATTCAGAACGCCTCTGAATAGTTTCGTGAACCCAGACACGGCGCCTTGCACGTCTTCGGCGTGCCACTAGCAAACATATTAATAAAGCTGCCTCCACATCATCCGCCATTTTGAGAACAGACGAACAACAAGACCGGAAAGAGAATCACGACGCTCCTCCCACACCCCGCCCCCACGACGCCGCTTCCAGGAAGCCGCCGCAACACTACAGTTTGGACACCAGGGGGCAGTGCGTCCACTTCCGTGCGTGAGGAGCGTCTTTGGAGGTCAAAACGCTGCACTGTGTGAACACACCATCAGAGCAGTGAAAGTCATGTCACCCTTCTGTCCATTCAGGTCCACCTGACAGAGAACAATGCCTTTGTCTTTTTGAAGTCAGGACTTTGCTTTCTTTTGTCCCTGAACAAAATGTGTTAAACACACTAAAAACACCTGAAGCAACACAGATTTAAACATGATTTGTTTCTAAAGCCAAATATTTAGCTCTCTGGTGCAAAAAGGAACCAACCAGTATTCCACGTTTGAGAAATAAAATGTAGTTACAATAAAAAAGCTGCTTTGTAAAAACTCAGTTAGTTTGAAAGTTAGAAGGATTTTTAATTGAGTTTATTTGATTTTTTTATCCATAGCTAAACTTTATGTTCTTTGTTTACGGTACTCATATATTCTTCTTGACCTATCATTGTGTATCTGTTCCTCTCAAACCCATCCAGTCGAAGCAGATGGCCTCTTGTCCTGAGCCTGGTTCTGCTAAAGGTTTCTTCCTCATGAGGGAGGTTTTCCTTTCCGCATTTGCCTTCATGGTTGCTAAAGATGAGAGTTCTGTGATGGAGTTAAACTCAAAGCAGTCTGCTCCTCAGATATATAGTTTTAAATTATTATTTTTACATGTGAATGTTTCTGTTCAGTGCCCTGAGATGACTTCTGTTGTGACTTGGTGCTATATACATAAACTGAATTAAATTGAATGGAATTGTGGGGATTCTGGGTTTTTCCATTTTTTGACCACTCTTGCAGCTCCTGAGTGGCAGGATGGAGCCAATCATCTCTAGCTATTTCCAGTTCTGTTGATGAGGAACCTCAGTATTTAAGGCTGCCTGGACCATTAGACTCTGCTGGAACATTGGTCCACCCACACTGGTACTTTGTCTGGTCGTAGTGAGATCTTGTCTGACATTGATTAAACTAACCTCTGTTTTCCTTGTCGTTCCTGGATCTTCCTTGCGACCACTCATTGATCAGTTCCTTGTTTCCACCTAGATTCATCTTCTGGAAGAGTCATCCATGAGCCCTGAGGTCCATCCTGCCACACGCACTCCTGACTCGTTACCTGGTCACCTTGATTTGCTCTGCGGCCCTGGAATCCTCTGCTCCTCACTGCATCCTGCAAACAATAAAATGACAAGTAATAATAATAATAATAATGTCTTTGTCTGTCATCTGTGTATGTTTCCCATACACAGACGAAATGCCAACTCTTCTACCTTCTGAGTTCCCACAGACTTCTACAGAACAACACTTACCATATCTCCTCTCCTACAGCCCCTCCAGTGTTCTTGTGAATCATTGCTGACTGTAAATAAACACAATATTTCACTTACTTTGTCCCTCCAGTCTTGGTTTGCACTCTGGTAATGTGAGAACATCTGCTTCATCATTAGTTAGTGCTGTAGAATGTTTGCAATCATCTTAAATGTTCCAGAAAAATCTACACTTTCTGAAGGGATATTCACACTCAGTTCTGACAACACTGAAAACGTTTCAAAATCAATGAATGCAGAAAATGTTTGTTACTCTAAAAAGGATGTGTCAGTCATATAGGGCATCAAAAAAAAAGCTTGTTTCTAGATGAGGGCAAGAGGCGAATAATATTTCTTTAACAATAAACCGGTCTGGTTTTCATATGCTAACATAATGTGCTATAAACACTGTAGCAACACATTTAAAATAAAAACCTTAAGTTTATTTTCAGTCTGTGGCAGTGAACATGTATTGGTGGTTTAATGCTGCACTGTGGAAGAAACAAAATATCCATCCATCCATCCATTTTCTTCCGCTTATCCGGGGTCGGGTCGCGGGGGTAGCAGCCTAAGTAGGGAGGCCCAGACTTCCCTCTCCCCAGCCACTTGGAGCAGCTCCTCTGGGGGAATCCCAAGGCGTTCCCAGGCCAGCCGAGAAACATAGTCCCTCCAGCGTGTCCTGGGTCTTCCTCTGGGTCTCCTCCCGGTGGGACATGCCCGGAACACCTCACCAGGGAGGCGTCCAGGAGGCATCCTAACCAGATGCCCGAGCCACCTCAACTGGCTCCTCTCGATGTGGAGAAGCAGCGGCTCTACTCCGAGTCCCTCCCGGATGACTGAGCTTCTCACCCTATCTCTAAGGGAGAGTCCAGCCACCCTGCGGAGAAAACTCATTTCAGCCGCTTGTATCCGAGATCTTGTTCTTTCGGTCATAACCCAAAGCTCATGACCATAGATGAGGGTGGGAACGTAGATCGATCGGTAAATTGAGAGCTTTGCCTTTTGACTCAGCTCTCTCTTCACCACGACAGACCGGTACAGCGCCCGCTTCACTGCGGACGCTGCACCTATCCGCCTATCGATCTCACGCTCCAGTTTTCCCTCATTCGTGAACAAGATCCCGAGATACTTAAACTCCTCCACTTGGGGCAGGACCTCCTCCCCGACCCGGAGAGGGCACGCTACCCTTTTCCGGCTCAAGACCATGGCCTCGGATTTGGAGGAACTGATCCTCATCCCGGCCGCATCGCATTCAGCTGCAAACCGCTCCAGTGAAAGCTGTAGATCACGAGCTGATGAAGCCAATAGGACCACATCATCTGCAAAAAACAGAGAAGCGATTCTAAGGCCACCAAAACGGATCCTCTCAACACCTTGGCTGCACCTAGAAATTCTGTCCATAAAAGTTATAAACAGAATCGGTGACAAAGGGCAACCTTGGCGGAGTCCAACTCTCACCGGAAACGAGCCTGACTTACTGCCGGCAATGCGGACCAAGCTCTGACACCGGTCGTACAGGGACCTAACAGCCCATATCAATGGGCCTGGTACCCCATACTCCCGGAGTACCCGCCACAGAACCCCCCGAGGGACGCGGTCGAATGCCTTTTCCAAGTCTACAAAGCACATGTAAACTGGTTGGGCAAACTCCCACGCACCCTCCAGGACCCTGTTGAGGGTGTAGAGCTGGTCTAGTGTTCCACGACCAGGACGAAAACCACACTGCTCCTCCTGAATCCGAGGTTCGACTATCCGACGGACCCTCCTCTCCAGAACCCCTGAATAGACCTTACCAGGGAGGCTTAAGAGTGTGATCCCTCTATAGTTGGAACACACCCTACGGTCCCCCTTTTTGAATAGGGGAACCACCACCCCAGTCTGCCAATCCAAGGGAACTGCCCCCGATGTCCACGCGATATTGCAGAGTCGCGTAAGCCAACACAACCCCACAACATCCAGAGCCCTAAGGAACTCAGGACGAATCTCATCCACCCCCGGAGCCTTGCCACCGCGGAGCTTTTTAACCACCTCGGCGACCTCCGCACCAGAGATTGGAGAGCCCGATCCAAAGTCCCCAGGCTCCGCTTCCTCAGTGGAAGACGTGCCAGTAGGATTGAGGAGGTCTTCGAAGTATTCCGCCCACCGACTCACAACATCCCGAGTTGAGGTCAACAGCACGCCATCCCCACCATAAATGGTGTTGGTCGCGTACCGCTTTCCCCCCCTGAGACGCCGGATGGTGGACCAGAATCGCCTCGAAGCCGTACGGAAGTCATTCTCCATGGCCTCTCCGAACTCCTCCCACGCCCGAGTTTTTGCCTCAGCAACCACCCGAGCCGCATGCCGCTTGGACTGCCGGTACCTATCTGCTGCTTCCGGGGTCCCACAGGCCAAAAAGGCCCAATAGGACTCCTTCTTCAGCTTGACAGCATCCCTCACCGCCGGTGTCCACCACCGGGTTCGAGGGTTGCCACCACGACAGGCACCAACAACCTTGCGGCCACAACTCCGATAAGCTGCCTCGACAATAGAGGCGCGAAACATGGCCCACTCGGGCTCAATGTCCCCCGCCTCCCTCGGAACGTGTTCAAAGCTCTCCCGGAGGTGGGAGTTAAAGCTCCGTCTTACGGGAGACTCTGCCAGACGTTCCCAGCAGACCCTCACAATACGTTTGGGTCTGCCAGGTCTGACCGGCATCCTCCCCCACCATCGGAGCCAACTCACCACCAGGTAGTGGTCAGTTGACAGCTCCGCCCCTCTCTTCACCCGAGTGTCCAGGACATGCGGCCGCAGATCAGATGAGACGACAACAAAGTCGATCATTGAACTACGACCTAGGGTGTCCTGGTGCCAAGAGCACATATGGACACCCTTATGCCTGAACATGGTGTTCGTTATGGACAATCCATGACGAGCACAGAAGTCCAACAACAGAACACCACTCGGGTTCAGATCAGGGGGGCCGTTCCTCCCAACCACACCCCTCCAGGTCTCACTGTCATTGCCCACGTGAGCGTTGAAGTCCCCCAGCAGAACAAGGGAGTCCCCAGGAGGCGCACCCTCCAATACCCCCTCCAAGGACTCCAAAAAGGGTGGGTAATCTGCGCTGCCGTTCGGCGCATAGGCACAAACAACAGTCAGAGCCCGTCCCCCCACACGTAGGCGAAGGGAGGCTACCCTCTCGTTCACCGGGGTGAACCCCAACGTACAGGCACCAAGATGGGGGGCAACAAGTATGCCCACTCCTGCTCGGCGCCTCTCACCAGGGGCAACTCCAGAGTGGAAGAGTGTCCAACCCCTCTCAAGGAAACTGGTTCCAGAGCCAGAGCCATGCGTTGAGGTGAGTCCGACTATTTCTAGCCGGAACCTCTCAACCTCACACACTAGCTCAGGCTCCTTCCCCACCAGAGAGGTGACATTCCATGTCCCAATGGCCAGCTTCTGTAGCCGAGGATCAGACCGCCAGGGTCCCCGCCCTCGGCCACCACCCATTCCACAATGCACCCGACCCCTTTGGCCCCTCCCACAGGTGGTGAGCCTATGGGAAGGGGGACCCACGTCTCCTCTTCGGGCTGTGCCCGGCCGAGCTCCATGGGTGAAAGCCCGGCCACCAGGCGCTCGCCAACGTGCCCCTCCTCCGGGCCTGGCTCCAGAGTGGGGCCCCGGTGACCCGCGTCCGGGCGAGGGAACATTGTTTCCATTTATATTACTCATCATAAGGGGTCTTGTGGGCTGCGCTTTGTCTCGTCCCTCACCTAGGACCTGTCTGCCTTGGGTGACCCTACTAGGGGCATAAAGCCCCTGACAGCATAGCTCCTAGGATCATTGGGACACTCAAACCCCTCCACCACGGTAAGGTGGCAGCCCAGGGAGAGGGAAACAAAATATGAAAAACACTTAACATCTACTGTAATTTTTACTCAAAACATTAACAATTCGGAGCACAGATTATGCCACTGCTGTTGACTAAAACAACAAACATAACATTTTACTCCACCAGAAACCGGTTATGAGAATGTTTATTGGGAAACAGTGTAGCTTGCAGAGCTCATAATTTTTGGGTTCAGGAAACTCAAAACTTTACAGTTGTTAGATATTTATTCAGACTGGTCCTGGGATTTTTGATCTGCTCAGAGACGGGATTAAAATAAAATCCTGACCCGTTCTGACTGGGTTAAACTGGGCCAGCAACTCTAAAAAGAGTCTCCCATGGATTCAATTTGAATGTTGACTCAACATTAATTGGGTGAAAGGTCTTCTCAAACTACTTTTGGAGATGAGATGATTGATGCACTGACTAAATATGGGGCGCTAATGGGGTGGAGTTGTTTACTTTTGGCGGGCGGTAGATAGTGGCAACAACTGTGGGGGTAGGGCCGGACAGTAGACACACAGGCTGTGTCTCAATTCAGGGGCTGCATCCTCATGAGTGCGCATTTGTCGGCCGCATACGTCATTGCCCCGCGCGGAGGACTGTCCCAATTCGAAGACTCCTCCTCATGCGGCCGAGGAATGCGGCCTACTTCCTGCCGAAATCGAAGGATGCATTCGTGAATCCTTCAAGACGGAGGCTATCCCAGAATTCATAGCGCCAGCAGAGATTTCGCGGGGGGGGGGACTTTCTGCGTGCTGCATGTTGTTGAGTCATCAGCTCGTTTTAACAACAACCTCAGCGCGAATATTCATTCAACCTTTATTTAGTCATCTCAAACAACCTCAGCTCGAATATATCTCATTAAAATTTTACTACAGAAACGACAAAAAAAAAATGTGTGAGCTGAATATACAGTATATTAGTGTTTCTGAGTTTACTGTTTTTGAAGAACTGATTACAAATCAGATTATTTTACACGTGCGTAGCAAGGATTTTCTGAGGGGCAATCTTTAAAACCCAAAGTGGACCAGTGAAAAGCAAGCTGTCGAGTAGCTCAGCTGGTTAATCAACCTGCGATTGGTGCAGAGATGCTTTTCTCGAAGCTGGTTCGAATCTCACTCGGTACGGTTAAAACTTATTTTACGTTTGTCTTTTATTGGATAAAAAAAAAGAAGGAGTTTCACAAACTCCTTCCTTTTAATCTCAGTCCTCATTTTTTTATCCAATAAAAGACAAACGTAAAATAAGTTTTAACCGTACCGAGTGAGATTCGAACCAGCTTCAAGAAAAGTATCTCTGCACCAATCGCAAGTTGATTTACCAACTGAGCTAATGGACAACTTGCTTTTCGGAGGTCCACTCTGGGTTTTAACAGATCGCCCCTCATAAGCTGATTTGTAATCAGTTCTTAAACAGTAAACTCAGAAACACTAATATATATACATGTATTCAGCCAACTAATATATTTTAGCGGCGTCGCTTCTCTTTCCACACACACACCAAGCGGCACACAAGAACTTCCCACCCACTTCAAGAGAACGCCCCACCCACTTCAATGCCGGCAAACCTGAAGGCTAGACCGTCCCATTTCAGCAGTTTCGCTCAGCTCACCCGGTCTTGTGAGTGCGTGGCCTACTCGGCCCAGCTAGGCTGGGTCCTCATGAGGATGCAGCCCCTGAATTGAGACACAGCCATCGTGTGTTCGAAGGAGGGGGAGGGAGGTGTGTGAACTGGCGTGACCTTGAATTATCGCGAGACCTCCTCCACGGCCAGAATCGAGGGATTTGGCGATGTAAAAAAACCCTGGTGGAGTATATTCATTCAAATGAAAATAGTCATTTTGTTGTTGCCACGTTTCTGTAAGACAGATGAAATCTAGCTTACGGTCAGATTTTAGATCGTGAATAAGCTGACCTTTGCCTGTGAGAGAGTGAACGTTCAGAAGTCCAAACTTTACGGAGGAGGCGGAAGTAGTGACTGGATCGTTAGCTGACCGAGCTAGGTTGGCTAACGTGCTGCTACTGTTAGCGGCCCGAGCATTGCGGCGTGAAGAATGAAGAGAGTCAGACCAGATGGAGTTTATCGGATTTGCCTTGCCAGAGTTGAGTCCACGGCGGGAGCCCCGGTGAATGTATCATGATCTCCGACTAGGATGGAAGGCTGGAATGGAAGGATGGAATATGAAAGTAGCTAACGTAGTTCCTCTTTTTAAAAATGGTGATAAATGTGTGTTCAACAATTATAGACCTATATCCTTGTCAATGTCAATGTCAATGTCAATTTTATTTATATAGCACATAAAAATAACAAAAGTCGACCAAAGTGCTTTACAGTTAAAAAAATAAAATAAAAACAGAGTAAAATGCATCTAGTGCCACTAAACATAATAAAGCTATCAGTAAATACACAACAACAATAAAATCTGCTCATAATTTGATCTCACATTCTGCGAGGATCAAATGCCAAGTAAAAGAGATGAGTCTTAAGTGAAGATTTAAAAGTGTCAACAGTCTGAGCGGTCTTTACTTTCTCAGGTAAACTGTTCCACAGTTTTGGAGCAGCAACCGCAAAAGCCCGATCACCTCTGGATTTCATTCTGGATCTGGGGACATCTAAGAGAAACTGGTTGGTAGACCGGAGTGCTCTTACAGGAGTGTAGATATTAATAAGATCACATAAATATGACGGGGCCAGACCTTTTAAGATTTTAAAAACAAGCAATAAAATCTTAAAATCAATTCGATAGCAGACCGGGAGCCAGTGAAGGGATGCCAGGACAGGGGTTATGTGTTCATATTTTTTAGTTGAAGTTAAAAGACGAGCTGCTGCGTTCTGGACAGATTGTAAACGATGCAAAGATGATTTGTCTAAACCAACATACAGTGAATTACAATAGTCCAAGCGAGAAGTAATAAAAGCGTGAATCACCTTTTCAAGGTCTCTGAAAGAGAGACAAGACTTCACCTTGGCAATGAGTCTTAGCTGGAAGAAACCGGATTTAACTACAGCATTTATCTGTTTGTCTAACTTAAAAGCACTGTCAAAAATAACTCCCAGATTCCTGACATTGGAGTGGCTGTATGAAGCCAAGGGGCCAAGAACATTTGCCAAAGCTGATGGCTTCCGTTTTATTTTCATTTAGATTTAGAAAATTAAGTTTTAACCAGATTTTAATGTCATTCAGACAGTCCAGGAGTGGATCCAGTGGAGTGACCCTGTCTGACTCAATTGGAAGATATAACTGTGTATCATCAGCAAAGCAGTGAAAAGGAATGTTGTGTTTTCTAAAAATTGACCCCACAGTTTTCAAAAATTCTTGAAAAACTATTTGTGAACAGACTAGATCAATCAATAGATAAACAAAATATTCTAAGCAACGGTCAGTATGGGTTCAGAGCAAAAAACTCTACATCAATGGCTCTGGAATTAATGGACCAAATAACTACTGCTGTCGATCAAAAACAATATTGTGTCAGTATTTTGGTTGATTTAAATAAAGCATTCGATACTATTGATCACACCATTCTCCTTGAAAAATTGAACAAATATGGTATTAGAGGACCAACATTACAGTGGGTATCTAACTACTTAAAAGATAGGAAACAATTTGTACAAATAAATGATGTAAGATCTGACCTCTGTAATATCACATGTGGAGTTCCCCAAGGCTCTGTACTTGGACCAAAGCTATTTAATAATAATAATAATAATAATAATAATAATAATAATAATAACAATAATAATAATAATAATAATAATAATAATAATAATAATGAATTCCATTTATAATGCACTTTTCTTTAATAAAAATCTCAAAGTGCTACAAAGTGCAAATGGTGTGGACTAAATGTGTCAGGACTCCTTAAATGTGTACTTTTTGCTGATGATACCACTTTTTTCTGTTTAGGTGAAGATATAGAACAAATGTTGGAATTGATAAAGGCAGAAT
>JBBPBX010001161.1:0-32730 GCA_038048925.1 Garcialebias charrua | reverse complement strand
ATGGCAACTGCTGAGACCAAGAAGAAGGGTTGTTGACAGTGACACACCTTAGCATGGCTTCCAGTTCCTGGTTGCACCTCTCAGTCTGGCCATTAGACTGAGGGTGGTATCCCGAGGACAGGCTGGCGGATGCACCGATTGCCCGACAGAAACCCTTCCAGACCTGCGAAACAAATTGGGGGCCTCTGTCAGAAACAATGTCCACAGGGATGCCGTGGAGGCGAAAAACGTGCTCTGTTATCAGGTGGGCTGTCTCCATTGCAGAGGGAAGTTTCAACAGAGGAACGAAGTGGGCGGACTTAGAAAAACGATCAACAATCGTGCAGATAGTGGTATAACCATTGGAAATAGGCAAACCAGTGACGAAATCGAGTGCGATGTGCGACCAGGGCCGGCTGGGAACGGGAAGAGGCAACAACAGTCCCGCCGGTGGTCGGTTGCTGTGCTTGCTCCGCGCACAGGTGGGACAAGCTGCGATGAAGTCCCTGACATCCTTCTCCAAGTTGGGCCACCAAAAGTGGGTCCTGACGAGCTGCAACATCCGACAGACACCTGGATGACAAGAGAACTTGGCGGAATGCACCCAGTGGAGCACCTTACCGACGGCAGTTGGGGGAACAAATCTCCTATCCCCGGGGCCAGTACCCGGGTCGGGTTCAGTCTGCTGTGCGTCCCGAATCACCTTGTCTATCTCCCATGTCAAAACGCCCACCGTGCAGGATGGGGGAAGAATGTTAGTGGGGATGTCGAGGTCGTCCGCCGTAGCAAACTGCCGTGAGAGGGCGTCCGGCTTCACGTTGCGTGTCCCTGGAATATACGAGACAGAAAAGTTGAATCTGGCAAAGAACAGCGACCAACGAGCCTGTCGAGCATTGAGTCTTTTAGCGCTTTGCAGGTACGCCAGATTCTTATGGTCAGTGAGAACCACAAACGGAGTTTCGGCACCCTCCAGCCAGTGACGCCATTCCACCAAAGCCATCTTAATGGCCAGCAACTCCCTATCTCCAACATCATAGTTACTTTCAGCAGGTGAGAGGCGCCGAGAAAAGAAAGCACAGGGATGAAGCTTGTTGTCCTCCACCGACCTCTGGGAAAGAACAGCACCCACTCCGGACACGGAGGCATCCACCTCCACCACGAACTGGCTGTGGGTGTCAGGGTGAGACAGAATGGGAGCTGTGGAAAACAAAGTTTTGAGGTTAGTGAAAGCTCTTTCAGCGTCCAGAGGCCAGTCAAACCTCCTGAGGGAAGACGTCAGTTGGGTTAGAGGCGCGGCAACTTTGCTATAATCCTTTATAAAACGTCGGTAAAAATTGGCAAATCCCAAGAAGCGTTGAAGTTGTTTTCGGGTCGTAGGAGTAGGCCAGTCCACCACCGCCTTAATCTTCGCTGGGTCTGATCTTACCTGTCCTCTCTCGAATATGAACCCCAGGAAGGAGACTGTAGAGATGTGAAACTCGCACTTTTCAGTCTTGACATATAAATGATTTTCCAGAAGACGTTGTAACACTGACTTTACATGGCAGATGTGTTGGTCCTGACCTTTGGAAAAAATGAGAATGTCATCTAGGTAGACGAAGACGAACACCCCAAGGAAATCCCGTAGTACATCATTCACCAGTGACTGAAAAACGGCAGGGGCGTTGGTTAAGCCAAAAGGCATGACCAAGTACTCAAAATGGCCCATGGGTGTCTTGAAGGCAGTCTTCCATTCATCTCCCTGGCGCATACGTACGAGGTGATATGCATTCCTGAGATCCAGTTTAGAGAAGACTGTTGCTTCTCGAAGTTGCTCATAAACTGAATCGATGAGTGGAAGAGGGTATTTGTTTTTAATCGTAATTTGATTAAGGCCCCGGTAATCAATACAAGGTCGAAGAGACTTGTCCTTCTTTGCCACAAAGAAGAAACCAGCACCCAGAGGGGATGTGGATGGACGGATGATGCCACTCTTTAATGACGCCTCGATGTATTCCGTCATCGTCGCCCTTTCAGGACCAGAGATGTTGTACAGTCTGCTAGACGGTAGTGGAGCTCCGGGTATCAGGTTAATGGCACAATCGTATGGCCTGTGTGGCGGCAACGACAAAGCTTTTTGTTTACTGAAAACAGCTGCTAAGGAGTGGTAAACTTCAGGGACCACGGATAAATCAATGGGTTCAAAAGGTGTTTGTTTGACAGGGCTAGAAGAGATGGCTGAGCGAAGACATTCAGCTGAGCAACGCACCCCCCAATTGTCAATACGACCCTCCTCCCAATTGATGTGAGGGTTATGTAACCTGAGCCATGGATAACCCAAAATGATGGGCAATCTCTGTTTCTCGACAATAAGAAAATCACCCAATTCTTGGTGGTTACCAGATACCACAAACCTAAATTTTATTGTCTTGTGTGAAATGGTTGAAACTGTTTGACCAGTGAGAGCAGAAACAGAGATGTCTTGGTCCAATTTTAGAGACTGGATCTGGAGTTCGTCCACCAAGCTCTGGCTGATCAAATTTTGTTCGGCACCCGAGTCGACCAGGGCCTGAACAGGGAAAGTCACAGTGTTAATACAAAGGGTGACGGGCAGTTTCAAACAATTTACAGGAGTATCAGAAATAGTACCCACCAGCATCTCCTTTTTAACTGGTGGGCTCAATCTTTTACCCGCAGAGAACAGGCGGATAAAGTGTGTCCCTTCCTTCCACAATATAGACAGGCTTTGTTTTGTAGGCGTCTCTGTCGCTCCTCCGGTGTCAGCCGAGTGTGTCCGATCTGCATCGGCTCGGGTTCGGAAAATGACGTCATGGGAACCGGTGGAGTCCTTCCGGATGACAGTTGTTGATGGGAGTTGTAGTTCTCCTCCATCTGACGTTCTCGAGCTCTGTTATCAACTCTAATAGCCAAGGCAATAGTTCCATCTAGGTCAGCAGGTAATTCACTAGTGAACAGTTGATCTTTAATGTTGCTATTGAGCGAATTCAGAAAGGAACTACGTAACGCCCTCTCACCCCAACCGGATTCCTCCGCCAGAATGCGGAAGTGAATGGAGAACTTCGCCACAGTCTCTCGTCCTTGCCGGACTGAAAATAATTTCTGAGCGGCTTCCTCTTGTAACAAAGGATAGTCAAATACCTTGAGGAAGTCCTGGATGAAATCAGCAAATGGCAAAGTCTCGATTCGACGTCGTCGGAGGTAAGCGTTGGCCCACTGCAGGGCTTCACCCTTAAGAGAGGCGACAATATATGACACACGAGACGAGTCAGTGGAGTACGTTACCGGGGCACGGCTGAACGCCAGGTTGCATTGAAGCAAAAAACCACCGCATTTCCTTGTATCGCCCTCAAAAAATTCAGAAGGCTTGATGTCAGGTTCCTTGACATGTTGAACGTGCCTGGTCTCCGTGGGTTCCATGCTTGTAGACTGTTTGGGAGGAGAAGAGGGATTAATCTTTGTCTTTTGTTGGAGAGAATGTACCATACTCCCTAGTTGAAGGAGATTTTTTTGCATAGTTTCTTGTTGTTTAAGAACTTGTTGTAAGGCTAAAGTTACAGAGTCTGTTCCCTGACTACTACCTGGTTGAGGTGGTTCCTCCCCAGTCGTGCCAGAGGGGTCAGTTTGGCTGGGACAAACTATCATGGTGGCGTTTGTACGACCCCGAAATGGCAGACCGAGAAAGAATACACAACAACCAGGAATACAAAATAAGTGTTCTTTATTTACAGGTGAAGGTGGAAGCCTGGAGCTGCAAGAGAACGGAGTAGAGGTGAGTATCCAATCTTGGAGGGTTGATGTTTGAATCTCGAAGTAATCAGAATTGTCTTACTTGTTGTCTTAGATGGATGAATCAAAGAAGAGTGGTCCTGGTTCTTGGCGTGGTGTTGAATATAGGTGAGGAGCGGTGGAGAGAGGAACAGGCAGACCCAGCCTTTTGTTGAGTAGCTGATGGACTGGACTCTTGATGATTTCTGCAGGTGCACCCGAGAGTGCTGGAGGAAGACCGTGGAAGGACTTCAGAGGAGCAGGACATGGAGGTCCCAAAGGCAGAAGTTGTCCCAGCACTGAAGAGGTGTCCAGCTGCTGCTTAAGTAGGCCACCAGAACCAGTCCTCATCAGGCAGCAACAGGTGGGTCTCATCAGGACAATTAGAAATGTGCTGTGGAGAGAGTGGGAGAGACAAACACAGGGAGAAAACCAGGAACCCTACAATTGCTATGGGAATTGTGCCCCCGCGAGATTACCTGAAGGAATACATTCACGCCTTTACAGCAGGGGGCGTCAGCGTCACCCCAGAGGCCCCGCCCTCTGGGTACTTAAGACACTGACACCCATCCTACTTTCTCCAAGTGCACTTCACTTAGCTTCAGCATTGAAAAGGGCCAACTGTGTTGCACCTCGTTCACTTCCTTCAGGGAACATGAGTTATGGTGCATAACTTTCAGTTCCCTTATCAGTCAGGTCTCTCGGTGCAACACTATTGCTATGGGAACGTAATTCATTCACGCCCTTGAAATGCTCAGTAAAATGCATGCTTGTGAGAACTTCTGCCTTTATACATTAGGCACTCTCGGCCGCTCTCTACTGTGTGTTAGAGAGGACAGCCTGAGTGACGTCACACGTAGTAACGTCCAAACTGTAATGTTTTGCAAACGTGTTCGTTGAGCTCCAGTTCGCAGCTGCACAGATGTCTGCAACTGGTACGCCCCTGAACAGTGACCACGAGGCGGTCAAGCCTCGAGTAGAGTGGGCACGTACCCCAGAGGGCACCTGTTGACCTTTGCTACTGTACACCCGTTTAATGGCCTTAGTCACCCAGTGTGAGAGACGCTGCTTTGACAGGGCCCTACCAGTGGACGGGACGGCAAAACATACAAACAGTTGGTTTGTTTTCCTCCAATCAGCTGTTTTTTCAATGTAAGCACCCAGGGCCCGAACTAGGCAGAGTGCTCTCAGCCTCCTCTGTTCCTCAGTGAGGATGGGAGCAGGAGCAAATGAAGAGAGTTCAAAGTCCAGACTTCTGAAATTCAAAGTTACAACCTTTGGGACATATGCAGGGTTAGGTCATAGGGTGACCTTTGACCCGTCAGGGGCAAACTTTGTGCACATTAGGTGCACCGACAGAGCGTGGAGTTCACCCACACGTTTAGCTGAGCAAAGAGCTAGGAGTAGAGCGGTCTTATAAGATAGCAAATCTATCTTAATATTGCTCAAAGGTTCGAATGGGGGCTTACAAAGAGCTTTCAGGACCAATTGAAGGTCCCAATCAGGGGTCAAAGTCCTCCTGGGAGGTCTCTTCCTTAATACGCCCTTCATGAACCTTATCATGAGAGGGTACGCACCGGGTGTCTTTCCCCCCCAGCCTTCGTGGCATGCCGAGATGGCTGATAAAAACACCTTAATTGTGGAAAAAGAGCGGCCTTTCTTTAGCAGGTCCTGTAGAAAGATAAGAAGCTGGACCAGGTCACAGGAATAAGGGACAAAATTCATTTCCATGCCCCAAGCTTCAAAAACACAACATTTACGAGCATAGAGAGTCTGTGTTGACATTGCTCTTGCTCCCTGGATCGTATTTACCACGTTGCTGGGGAGGCCTGAGGCCATCAGTTTGTTCCTCTCAGCAACCAAGCTGAAATTTGCCACAGTCCTGGGCGTAAGTAGAGAGGCTGTTCGTGTGGTTGAGACAGCAGGCCCCTGAAGGGGAGCAGCTGCCCGCGTATCAGAATTACGTACACCTCCGAGGGCCATGGGCCCTGTGGCCTCCTGGGGGCCAACAATATTAGGGAGGGGTCCCTCCTGTATGTGTGCTCCCGCGTCACCCAAACTAGGGGTGTTGGGGGAGAGGTGCAATGCATTGCCTCTGCTGGACAGCCGTGGGCCAGAACGTCTGTTTTTGCTTCGTTTAGTGAGAGGCACGGGACGTAGAGCGTGCAGGTTTTGTATGCGAACAGACCTCCGGATTCCAGGCCGCTCCGTGGCTGGGTCTGGTTCACAAGCCTCCTGCTCCACCACTGCTCTGGAGCTGGCTTTGACTCCAGGGAGCTGTGTCAGGCACGCTTCCCCTAAGGGAGTGTTTTGACCAAGGTGGTGGTGACCCATACGCCCAGAAATACGGTAATCTGGGTGCTTTTTTGCAATATTATGACTGAGCTGAAAACCTCCCGATAAGGGGATGTTATTTAAAGGCACAGATGGGCTAGTGCGCTAAGCTTGGTCACACATTGCAGGCCCACTGGTCGTGTACAGCCTGCTGGTTTTACAGGTTGTGAAGCCAGTTGCGGTTTGAGGGCCTAAGGCTGTACAAATATCATTTTTCTGCTAAGCACCTACAAACCTGGACGATTTCACCAGGTCCAGGCTTTCTCGGGCACGAGGAAGAATTATCTGATTCGGCCCAGGTGCATTTTTTGTGTTGTAACAACATTTATTTACAATTTCTGCAGCATTATTGTTGTACCCTCTTCCAGCATGTGTGCATGGCCCGGGCCTGCAGGCTTCTGTTGCAGCGCCCCCATGGCTCAGTGCGGTTATCCGCTGAAATGCATTTGGGGGCTATGATAGTACGTCGTCATGGTCACCGTATTCAGTCAGAACGCCCTCCTGGCATGCGGACGTGTTGCAGGCCTGGAGAATTTGTATATTGACGGCCCTCTGGGCTCCTGCGGTGCAGGGGGTAGGTGTGTGACCCCCCTCACCTGGCTTTGTGTGAGTCAGTTTACCTGCTCGCAGATACCACGGGGTCTGTCTGCTGCAGACAGTCCCGGGACAACCTGCTGGGGTTTATTGTGCTGATCTGACACCCCGTGTACCACGAGGGAGGGGGAGTGGCAGCCCCCTCCCTTCATAGTGATTGTTTTCAAAGGGGGGTTGTGTTGTTGTTGTTCATCACTCATTTTCATTTTTTTAGTCAAGAAACAGGGCAAAACTGTTCTTTGAATTTTTATTTTGTGTTTTGTGCAACAACCTTTTGACTTTATTTCACATACATCAGAACATTCATGTTTTGTGCATACAGTAAAGTCACCAGCTTTTTGTAGTCTCTTACAAATAAAGTCTGGACATGTAAAATTAGGCTCCTGTACCCCCTGGGCGGACGAGCCAGCAGAACTGTGCAGAGGGCCTGCTTTGTCAGGCTCGCTTCTCTCTTTCATCATGATTTGCTGATGAAGTCCTCTGTTGGACAGCCTGGCAGGGACAAATCTGTTCCTACTCCAGGACTGACCGGTCTGAGGTGGACCCGGTGGGAGTCTCTGCCGGTCCTCCCCCTCGTACGTTGGCCTCTTCTGTGAAGGACGACGTGTGGCTGAGCGGTGTTGAGGCTGCATGGGTCTACTCCCGCTTGTCTCCCTGGGGAGGGCAAAAGCTTTCCTCGGCATGCCCTCCCGGAGGGCCTCAGCCTGCTTACGCCTCTGCTCCAGCCTGGTCTGGATCCGGTCCAGGGCTCTCCCGAAGAGTCCCTTCAGCTCTATCGAGTGGTACAGAAAAGGGACCCGCTAACCTTCCGGAAGGTCTGTCAGGGTCATCCACAGATGACGTTGGGCAATGACCACCTCAGCCATACATCTCCCTTGTGCAATGGCTGCTGTCCCCATCACGTGCTGTCCCTATCATGTGGAGCACACAGTCAGTGGCCCTGCGGGCTTCTTCTAGCACCTCAGTTGCAGGTTGCTTATCTGTTGTCACCTGGAGCTCCTGCAGCTTTTCTGCCAGGTATGCCTGCATCATGGCGGATGCGCTCATCGCGCATGCCACGAGGCCCTGAGCTCTGTAACACTTCTTGAGCTGTGCAGCTGAGGCTCGACAGGCTTTACTGGAAAAAATTGGTTTTGTTCTAGAAGATCTGGGAACCAGGTGAGAAGCAAGCGTGTCCTCCATCTGTGGCACATTGGCTATTCCTGCTGTTTCCATTCCAGCAACGTCAAGGAACTGCGAGAGCAGGAGCATCATGGGAACTCTGGGTTCAGCCCAGGTGCGAGTAAGCTCTGTGAGGAAGTCCGGGAAGATGGGCATCCTGTGCCTTGTTGTGGATTGCTGCTTGGCATTAAATAATTCCCTGCCAACCTCGTGACCTGTTGACGAGGTGGAGGTTCCGGCCAAGGGATCTGTAGCGCGTCCGTCGCTCTGCGGCACAAGTCGAACAAAGCGGGGATCAAAGTTTCTGTCTCCGACAGCACTGGCGCCGGTTTGTGAGAGAGGTCCTCCTCCTCTCCTTCGTACTCGTTGTCGGCTTCATCACCAGACATTTCACCTGAGGCTATTAGCAAGATCTCATCCGTGTTCATCATGCCTCGAGTGTCAAATTCGGCTGTAGAGTCCCCGACGGGAGCCGCCATGTCCGGGCTGTCGCCCCATTCGACCCGAGCACTGTCTTCCAAGTCCATGCTCTCGAGCTCCGGCGTGGGAGTGAGAGCCTCTGTGAGGTCCGGGTCTGTTGGCACCACAGCTGCGCCCATGGCCTTGGCCACGAAGTCTACTCTGTGTCTCTTCACCGCTCCCAGCATCTGGCTGCAGTGTGGACAGGAGTCGGGGGCGTCCAACGCCATTTTCGCGTGTAGCATTCCCAGGCAGATAGGACAGGCCTCGTGGGTGTCCGTTGCCAAAAGAGAAAATCCGCAGCCGCTGGGGCAGGCGCGCGAGGTGGGACTCACCGCCCTGCTAGCCTTTTTTGTAAATCTTGGCTTTTGCTTTCCTTTCTCGGGAGCCATGTCCGAGAAAAAACAAGCAAATTTTCTTAAAATCCTTGTCCGAGACATCTCTTCCGTTGCGTCGCTTTTGCTGGCTAGCCTGCTACGACTTTAGCAGGGTAGCAATGTGACGCAGTTAGCGCTGTCGAGCGAAGCAGTCTGCGGAGAGAAGAGAAGAAAACTTTGGGGTTAAGGAAAAAAGTGCTGGACTAGCTTTCGCCAGCCCAGCAATACGCAGGAAATTTCTCTGTACGCTCAGCGTAGGGAGCGAGCTCACCTCTAACGAGCGATGTGTCTACAGAGAAGTCCCACGAAGTTCAGGTTTAAGCGAGGTGAAGGGCAAAAAGAGAAAGTAGGATGGGTGTCCGCGTCTTAAGTACCCAGAGGGCGGGTCCTCTGGGGTGACACTGACGCCCCCTGCCGTAAAGGCGTGAATGTATTCCTTCAGGTAATCGCGCGGGGGCACAATTCCCATAGCAATAGTGTTGCACCGAGAGACCTGACTGATAAGGGAACTAATTTTAATTGCTCAAGACGAATCTGCACCTCATCAAAACATGGAGACATGGAGATGGAGTGAGGACAGAGGTCGCAGTGGACAGAGAGGACAGAGAGGGGGGAAATGCTTCAAGTCGGTTTAGGAAGCACAAAAAATAAATCCATTTTGATAGTTTTACTACTTCTAAATTAATTATTATATTAATTTATCAATTTTCTCCAGTTTGTAGTCACTTCAGAATCCATTCTTCTATGTGCAATAATCATTTGTTGAATAAAAAATAAGCCATATCAATATATTCTATCAGAAATAGTTAAATTCATTTTATTCTTACTTGATTCGATGAAAAACAAAACAAAACTGAACATTCAGACCACAAAGACAAGCATATTTTTGTTTTATTATTTTTAGTTCAGAAAACATATTGCCACTTTCATACTGTTGATGGAACATTTCAGTCAAATGCCTTTCTGCCTTCACATCCTCAATGCCAAGGTTATGAATGTGCCACTCAGTTACGGGCTGAAATTTCCTTCCACAAGTTAACCATTTCATTTCAAAGCTTGTGTAATGAGGACGGTGATATGAAGAGCGCTACAGCGTTGTGAATGTTCATACAGAGTAGAGGATGGGAAAGATGGTGGAGAGGGGTTTATAATTGCATCATCTTCTGCCTGTAGACAACAATATGAGGGTCAAACCTTCACTAACACTGATTGTGAGGATGGTTTGGACTGCTGGCTGTTGGTGGAGCCACTGGTTAACAACACTTTGACCTGTGATTAACAGCTGCTTTACATTCACAGTTTAAAGTTGAATTTATTCCTGCCTTCATCAAAGCTGAATGACTGGAGCTCTGAGTCCTAATCTGTGTGATTGTATTTACCATTATCTGGCCCACTGGTTTTCCAGAGCCGTAGACAAAGACGTATGCTTCTGTCAGCTGGTGGCACAGCTCATTATTAAAAGCCTATGGATTTATGGTCAGTTTATAACCAAGTCAATATGGCTGTAAAGGAGCTCAAAGCAATACTCTCACTGAGTCCAATTCTTGATTCTGTTGGATGAAATCCCTCTGTTCCAGAATTTATTTGGCAATAAAATCATGTAAGCACACTATATATCTACAGCTGCCATGGAAAATGCAAAATAAGCAACTTTGTAATTGTCAAAGTGCACATGACAGATATGTGTTTTGATCTAACAGTTTGCAAAACTAAAAGATAAATTGCACTGAGAGTAGAACAAGAGCCGACGGTTTGCTCTGTGACGTGGTCAGGACAATATGTGCCTTTCCACAGCTGTACGTCTGAGAGATGAAACAGAAGCGCCACTCTGCTTTTGGTTAAGGCTTCTGTAAAATATCTACTTTTAGATAATGTAAGTAAAATATCAATGATTTGCTTCTGCATAATGATTAAGCTAATGCGTAGAACAGGGGGTAGCATAGTGGCACAACTGGTAGAGCTGCTGCCTCTCAGCGAGCAGGTTACCCCAAATCAAATCTTGGCCGGGTGGCCTTTCTGGGTGGAGTTCTCATGTTCTCTCCATGAATGCATAGGTTTTCTCTGGGTACTTCAATTTCCTCCCATAGCCCAAAAACATGCAAGTTAGGCTGATTAGTAACTCTAAATTGTCCCTAGATGTGAGTGAGAGAGAGAATGGTTGTTTGTCTCGTTTGCCACTATGTGGTCCTGTGATGAACTTGCGACATGTCCAGGGTGTACCCCGCCTCTCACACAGTCATGTCTGGACATGGGCACCAGTGACTCCTGCAACTGAAAAAGGAAGAAGCGGGTAAAAGGTAAGGGATGGATGATGGTTGTGTAGAACAGGGCTATTCAACTAAATTGCTCATGGGGCCACAATTAATGAAAGCCAAGAGCTCAAGGGGTGGACAGCCAGCAGTTATTATCATTAAGTAAGTTTGTTTGACAATTTAAAATCCATCCATCCATCCATCCATCAATCCATCATTTTTCACTTGTTCTGAAGTCATGTTTTACTTCCGGCTCTGGACGAGGCAGCAGATTCTCTCCTTCTCTCCTTCCCTCCCCCGACTTTTCCTCACCCTGTGTGGCTTCTTGTCTTGTCTGCAGCTCCTTAGCATTCATATCTCGATCGCAATTTGACTATGGATTTAGTTTCGTGGACGATCAATTCTATTGACAAGATTTGTTCTACAAAACGGCAAGGTCCCGGAGAACCAGCTTGCCCTTCGCAGACACACTCTGGGGGATACATCATGGATTCCTGGGGAGAGTGGAAGGTGATGTGTCTGTCAGTTCTATCTGTGGAGGACATGGAAGATTTGTACATGATTGGATTTATGATAGCAGGCGCTTTGCTTTTTGGCGTTGGTGGAGCACTGATCCATTGGAAAATGAGGTAGACTTCATCAGCAATTAATGCCATGTCGAAGCTCCCGAGTCAAAGTGAGACTGTGATATGTGCCATGACCTCCATAAATCAGCTGCTTTACAAGCTAAACTGGAAGGTGGACGCGATCTCTGATAATCGCAGACCATCCATCCGTAGGGCTTGGGACTCTTGGACGCTGTAGCTGTCAACATCTGGAGGAGGAAACATAGCTTGGATCAGTAAAAAGTTCCCACAATTGGATCCTATTGGATCAGATTGTCCAGCAGGACTCAAGGTTGTAGGAAATTACACTGTCTGCCTAAAGTGAAAAATATTGATGTTATCTCTATCTGACTTCCCAAACAGCCTTGGAAAGGCTGGATATCAAATTTCTCCTGAGACATGTGTTACTACGGACACCAGCTGCATCCACCTATCGCATTATCCATCCCCTCCCCCGAGAACTTTCTGTGAGCGCTTATCGGAGGTGCTGGTTGGTAACATCAACTGAACTGTTGCTATCTGAAAAGGCTCATGGACTAAATCTCACTGCCTCGACCTCAAATGCATATGTTATTTGTCTTAAATATGCTTTCTAAAAGAGTTTTTTGATTTCTCATTTAGTGTCCAAACAGACAAGATGTGAAAGATCTTTTTTGTAATACCACCACTTATCCTCATGTTATCTACCCTTTTTCCATATCTAAGATTGTGGCGGTGCCGTGTGGCGGCGCCGTATGGCTGCGGTTTCGTGCACTCGTCCCATCTTAAGACGAATGTGCGTAATTCAATCATGTTGTATTGTGCCCTGGTGCAATGGCAATGTCAATAAAGATATTCTGATTCTGATGTCTCAGGGCAGCAGCTTGAGCAGGGAGGTACAGACATCTCTTTCCACAGCCACCTCTTCTAGCTCTTCTGGAAGGACTTCAAGGCATTACAATGCCAGTTGAGAGACATAGACTCTCCAGTGTGTCCTGGGGCTTCACTGGGGTCTCCTCCCAGTTGGACATGCCCAAAGCACCTCCCTAGGGAGGCGCCCAAGGAGCATCCTTACTAGATAGGGGCGGTCGTGGTGCCTAGGGAGCATCCTTATTAGATAGGGGCGGTCGTGGCGTAGTGATAATGGCAGTCGTACCCCAATCGGAAGGTTGGCGGTTCGAATCCCGTTTCCCCACACCATGTGTCGTTGTATCCTTGGGCAAGACACTTAACCCCGAGTTGCTCCCGGTAGGACTGGAAAGCACCTTGCATGGCAGTCTACCACTACCGGTGTATGAATGTGTGTATGAATGGGTGGATGGTTGGTATTGTAAAACGCTTTGGGGCCCCTCATATGGGGCTGGAAAGCGCTGTATAAATAAGCTCAATTTACCATTAGATGCTCGAACAACCTCAACTGGCTCTTTTTGATGTGTAGGAGCAGCAGTTCTACTCTGAGTCTCTCCTGGATAACTGAACTTCTCACCCTATATCTAATGGAGAGTCCAGCTACAGGTATAAGAAGGGAGTTTGCAAATGGCTTAAAACTATTTTAAAACTTATTTCCCTCACGTCAACATAGGTGTGATACCCTGTGTAGCAATTGACAGTCTACAATAACAGTCACGTCCGACCTGTGACTAGTCAGTGTTCAAAGGTTACAAGTCAGAATTTAAAGTTTCTTCAGGCAGGTGTGTGAAAGTAAAGGCTGGTTTATACTTCTTGTCACACGTCTTTTACCCCCCGTTGGGTGAAAAAAGTTGCGCAACTTCCGTCTGCACTCCCGTTGCGATCCCCCGGTGACAGCAGTCTTGTACATGGCCCCCAGTCAGAACTCCAAGACGCGGACGATGCGGCTCGCTGCGTGTGATTGGTTCAAAGTTTGTGGGCGTTTTTGTTTGGATGTCCATATATGGTGTATGACACAGCTACTTGCTACTCTTTTGGAAGCCGGTTTTTGTTTTTGCTTTGACAGACATGGATAGTTTTGAAGAGAAACTCGCCGAGGCGGTCCGGAGCGGGGATCCTGGCGGGACCAATCCAGTTCCTCCATTATACCTGTCTTTGCAGTGGCTGGACACATACATTAAACACTGGGGGACGACTACAAACATTACAACAGCCGACATAAGAAAAAATGGACCTTGAAATAGCAACACGCCTCGGTGGCTCACTGGAAACGCGTAGGGTTTCCATTCCAAAGCTTTTCTCGACTCTGGTTCGAATCTCACCTGGTTGAACTTATTTTACGTTTGTCTTTTATTGGATTTAAAAAAAGGAGTTAATATGCCTGTGGTTAACACAAACTCCTTTTTTTAATCCAATAAAAGACAAACGTAAAATAAGTGCTACCAGGTGAGATTCGAACCCGAGTCGAGAAAAGCTTTGGAGCGGTAAACCTACGCGTTTCCAGTGAGCCACCGTGGCGTGTTGCAATTTTAAGGTCCACGTTTCCTTTAAACAATCCGTCCCTCATAAAATCCTGGCTACGCCCATGATAACGGACTCACAGATCAAGGTAATGAAGCCTATCATTATATTAAATCTGTTTGTCCTGATAAAACATGGAATGGGAGTGTGCGTAACGTATGTAGTGGGAGGGAAGAGGGAGGGATTATCCCCACGTCTTTTAGAAATATAAACACTAAATGCGGTCGGTGACACACACGCAATTACGTCATCGCTGGTTTCACTCAAAGGGGGATAAAAGACGTGCGGCAAGAAGTATAAACCAGCCTTAAGTCTCCCATTCCATTCCTGTGTGAGACACCACTACACAGAAGGTCGTTCTGTCTGTAAATTTCAACAGAGCATAGTTGTATATTTCACATAGAAGGAGCTTTAAGGCTAATTAATTTACAGTTTAAAAATAAGTTGCCTTAAAAAGCCTGTGGGGGGTACTCCGGAAGTATGGGGTACCTAATTAAATAGCTCACATTTTTATCAACTATTGGTATTTTAGCTACAAGTTTAGTTCCAACATTCACAAAATATTGATTAAATCCATTAACAATTTCATTTTTTCATTTATTTCCTCATCGTTTATTACAAAATTCTGTGAACTACCTGATTTTACGATATGATTTTTCAAAACACTATTCACTACCCGCCATGTTACTCCTCATGTCTCCATTACTTTTATTCAATAAATCACTGTAATATTTTTTCTTATGATCCCTACTACCGGTAGTTTATTTTTGTACTTCTTATATCTGTTTTCTGCCTCATGTGTTCAAGAAACTTGAATACAAATAGTTCTTCTTTTTACAGGCGTTTCTCAAACCTTTAGTCATTCATTGTTGATCTACAATGTTCTTCTTAGTATAATTTTTAGTACACAGTTTTTTTTATATAACGCTTCCAAAATATTCATGAACATATCATATGATTTGTTTTCATCTTCAACATAAACATTTTCCCAATTTTGTTTTGCTAAATCATCTTTTAATTTATCTAAGTTATCTAAAGCTTTTCTGAGGTACTTTTTTTTCTTTCTGGCAATTGTTTTCGTAATACTTTGATACTTTTTGTAGATTGTAAAAACTGGTAAATGATCACTAAGATATGTCGTTAAAATACCACTAATCACATCCCCATTTATTGTATTTGTAAAAATATTATCAATTATTGTTGCACTATGAGTTGTGATTCTTGTTGGTTTTAATATCAATAGGTAAAGATTTAAAGTATGCATAGAATCTATAAATGTACTGATATTATTTGAATCTCTTTTATTCCCCAAATCAAAATTGAAATCGCCACATAAAAATTCAGTATTGTTTTATTACAACCCTATTCTAGTAGCTCTATCTGTGAATGAGTCTATATTAGAACCAGGTGGTTGATATACACAACTTATTATAATGTTTTTTATCATTTTTTATTTATTATTTCTATTGTTATCATTTCAATTATATTGTCATCAATTATTGACATTTCATCAATTAATTTACATTTTACTGCACTATTGACAAAAAGAGCCACATCACCACCTCTCCTGTTAATTCTGTTCATGTTATATAATTAAAACCCTTCGATGTGGGCATTATTTATATTTTCATCATTTAGCCACGTCTCTGACAATGCTATTATTGTAAAAGTCCTCTTTAATTGTCAAGTAATCTGTTATCTTAGAAATATTAGCATTTAAACTCCTTGAGTTATTGATAGACCAGGATTTGTTAAACTTATATCATTAAACTGTTTTTCATTATAATAGTCACAATCTTCTACAATTAGAAAGAAACCCGCATCAATCTTATCATCAACACTAAATAGTTTTGGTTCAGAATCATAATTTGCTATCATTGTCGGATATATTCGTTCACACGCTAATAAATTGTTGCCATCTCCTTAGTTTATCCAAATTTTTCCACAAACTTCATTTCTTTTATTATTTTAGCCTGTTGTCCTTCTTGTACTTTTATCCAAACGTTTCCATTCCTTGTCCATGTCGATGCTATTTTTTTTAAACCTTGCTTCCCATGCAATTCTGTTATACTTTTTTGTTAGATGTTCATTTATGTAGACTTTTTTTCTTTTTAGTTTTCTTGCTTGTGTAGCCGGACGGGTATGATTAAAATTGGAAACTTTAGTTTAAAAAAATAAATAATCTAGTTTAAAAATAATCTTTAATAAAAGAAAGTGATTTTGGTTAAAAACTTTACTAAAAATTACCCTTCAGGCACGTAAACCTGTTGCAGATGAGGCTTGAGACAATTTCACGCACACACACCTTAAATTGCACAGTAGTTTAATTAAAATCCTATTTAAAATATTTACAGTTTAAAAAGGCTAAAATCCTAAATTTAAAATATTTACAGTTTAAAAAAGGCAGTTAAAGTTCAGTTCAGAATAAAAGTGCAATTCAGAAATACAATACAATACAAAATATGTTAAAAGGGAAAAACCCCACACACAGTCCCTCTCAGTAGTTCCAGAGTCCACCCTGGTGTAATCCGCTGCACCTGGAGACGCCACTCCAACCGACACCTGACCTGTGTGAATGGTTGAGCTGGCATCAGTCGGCTTCAGCTCGGCCCGCAGGACGCGTGACGTGACCCACGCCACGCCGTCCAGACAGCGGGCCCCAAACAGTCCCAGGACCAGCAGGCAGGCAAGGGACGACCCGGAAGGGGAGCAGAACCAGTCGGGACAATCAATCCGGACCACAGCACAGTCACACGGCCACGAACAAACAGGGAACAGGACGGTCGCCAAAGGACAAACAGCAGCAGCTACCAAACATAAATATGAATTAAAATCTGAATTTGTAAGAAACAGAAAAACTGGCACTTCAGTACTCACTGTGTTCCACCTCAAAAGCAGAGGGAAACAGGAAACTCGTCCATGTCGCGAGAACAGTTGATCATCGCGACCCTGCACCTCAACGCTGGCGCAACGCTAGCGCGGATGACGTGTCTACTAATGAGGACTACCCCCTTTTTATACCGGAAGTAGCCCCAGACCCACCAATCACATCTCTAAATGTGTGGTGCTTTCAAAGACCGCAGGTCATCCTGCTACATTCACCCCCGAAAACTGAATCGACGTCCCGTCGATCCAGCTTGCCATCAGGGTCGAACACAACGAACATGGCTCTCCAAACCCAGAGAGCCACTACATAACCAGCGCCACAGTAGAGGCCTGC
This sequence comes from Garcialebias charrua, assembly GCA_038048925.1. Lineage (NCBI taxonomy): Eukaryota > Metazoa > Chordata > Actinopteri > Cyprinodontiformes > Rivulidae > Garcialebias > Garcialebias charrua. The sequence continues at coordinate 15,575 of JBBPBX010001161.1, read as the reverse complement.
TGATCTCTTTAAAAAAAATAAAAAAAATACGAGTTAACAGGTGCACTGCTGCTGTTTGTCCTTATCACACTGCACACACAAAACATCTCACTGCTTGTCACAATAAAAAATAGTAAAAATGTCCCAGCCTCAAAACTGCAAAAACTACCAAACAACGCCAAATGTAGCCGGACGGGTATGATTAAAATTGGGAACTTTAGTTTAAAAAAATAAATAATCTAGTTTAAAAAATAATCTTTAATAAAAGAAAGTGATTTTGGTTAAAAACTTTACTAAAAATTACCCTTCAGGCACGTAGACCTGTTGCAGATGAGGCTTGAGACAATTTCACGCACACACACCTTAAATTGCACAGTAGTTTAATTAATTAAAATCCTATTTAAAATATTTACAGTTTAAAAAGGCTAAAATCCTAAATTTAAAATATTTACAGTTTAAAAAAGGCAGTTAAAGTTCAGTTCAGAATAAAAGTGCAATTCAGAAATACAATACAATACAAAATATGTTAAAAGGGAAAAACCCCACACACAGTCCCTCTCAGTAGTTCCAGAGTCCACCCTGGTGTAATCCGCTGCACCTGGAGACGCCACTCCAACCGACACCTGACCTGTGTGAATGGTTGAGCTGGCATCAGTCGGCTTCAGCTCGGCCCGCAGGACGCGTGACGTGACCCACGCCACGCCGTCCAGACAGCGGGCCCCAAACAGTCCCAGGACCAGCAGGCAGGCAAGGGACGACCCGGAAGGGGAGCAGAACCAGTCGGGACAATCAATCCGGACCACAGCACAGTCACACGGCCACGAACAAACAGGGAACAGGACGGTCGCCAAAGGACAAACAGCAGCAGCTACCAAACATAAATATGAATTAAAATCTGAATTTGTAAGAAACAGAAAAACTGGCACTTCAGTACTCACTGTGTTCCACCTCAAAAGCAGAGGGAAACAGGAAACTCGTCCATGTCGCGAGAACAGTTGATCATCGCGACCCTGCACCTCAACGCTGGCGCAACGCTAGCGCGGATGACGTGTCTACTAATGAGGACTACCCCCTTTTTATACCGGAAGTAGCCCCAGACCCACCAATCACATCTCTAAATGTGTGGTGCTTTCAAAGACCGCAGGTCATCCTGCTACACTTGCATTATCACATTATTTCTTAATTTCCTACTAACAAATCTAACAACTATTGCTGGTTTGCTTTTATCTGATCTACTAGGCAGAGTGTAACAAATTGATACATCTTCATGTTCAATATTAATGTGTTTGTCCTGCAAAAATGACACCCCTTGTTCTTCCAATGTCTGTAGATCTTGATGTGTTGCATTTTCCATTGTTACAGTGCCAGCAACAGCTTTAGCAAAAGACCTAGGTTTTACTTCCAAACCAGAAATTACCAGGTTCTCCTGTCTGGCATGGCTCTCCAAACAGGAAAACTCAGCCGTTGCACCGCGTACAGTACAATATTCTTCTACCGTTGCGCCGTTGCATTACGACGTTTACGACGTAAAACTGCGTATTTTGAAATAAGGCTTTTCATAGTAAATGGGAGATGCGTCGTAGCCCCTAAACGTTGTAACTCATGACCGTCGTAACCCTAGACCGTCGTAACCTTAGGACTACCTGTATTATACTATTTGTGCCAGGGGACTGGATCTTTGGGATGAACCAGCCTTTACCATAATGTAGTTTGGGGTTTAAAAGCCACTAGGACATTATGTTTAGAAAATAAACATCTCATTTCTCTGAAACTCCAGCAGCATACGGAATGACCACTGGTCTGGGTCTGGGTTCCTCCTTTTCACTTGATGGCTGTCTGGAGTCCTGTTTGGGTTTCTTATCTGCTTTCAGGAAGGCCCAGTTAGGATCAGTGGTGGAGAAAGTACTCAAACACTGTACTTAAGTAAAAGTACAAATAAACAGTCAAAAATGTACTCTAGTAAAAGTAAAAGTACCATCTTAATATTTTTACTTAAGTAAAAGTGAAAAGTACTTGCTTTTAAAAATACTTAAAGTATTAAAAGTAAAAGTATTTGCTGAATGTATCACCTAATAAAATGGTCTACAATAAAGTGTCACTACCGTATGTATGTTTTCTGTAATACATTGATAGTGTTCCATTTTAATGAACAATGCTGCAGATATTACATGTTTTATTGTGTTTACTCTTTGACACAGTTCACACTTGGACTTGTGACTCTGTGCATCAGAATTTCAGGGATGACCTAGAGTTAAATGGCATTAAGCAAAATAAGAAAGAGGAATGATTATACCTTTGAAAGTTTTTATTTAACACAAACAAAACCAGTGTCATTTTCACTGCAGTAAACGCGTTTAAGTCTGCCTGAAAAAAGGGGCATTAGCCACAACTGACAAAGAAATAGACAACGATCATTTCAACTCGTTTGTCATCAACGCTAGTTAACAAAAAAAGTCTAGTTAACCTTGTAATGAGCCAAAACTTCTTGACATAACTTTCAAAACTTGGACCCAAGTGTCGAGCCATTTGGAGACATCTCGTCTCCTGTCCTAACATCCCATGAACACATTTTAACATTGTGGCAATAATTTCTTGTTTAAGTTTAGAAGTAGTTGATTTTCAAAGTTTTTGGAGTCCAGTCTGGCTCTTTAGGGAGAGAAAATCTGTCCCGCTGTACTGAAAAGTGTCTCACATGCTGCTGAGGCAGGCAAGGGTGTGTTTAAAGATCCACTGACATGATTTTTCTACTATTCATCAAATTGCTCAAAATATATATATATTTTATCATTTAAATAGGTTAGTTTTTGCAAACAAAATGATAAATCACTTTAATTTTGCTTTAAAAGTTATTTTGAACTTCAAGCCGTGTTTAATCATGGGAAATCCGTTTACACCCGAACGCACCATCTGTGACGTAGTGTCCAGAGTGAGAGGCAGAGCTCTGGCTCAGTGCGCGGGTGTGAGCAGCTCCACATGAAGGTAAGTCTGATACAGCATCAGACCTAAATTAGATCCTGTTGTTTCTTGTTCCATCACCCAAACTATTTTCTGCTTCCCAAAATGAAGACAAATAGCTCAAATCTTCACATAGATTGCTAAATTAGTCGGGTTTTAAAATGTCCGCTATTAAAGAGACGAGAGCCCTCTGCCTCTCACTCTGGACACTACGTCACAGATGGTGCGTTCGGGTGTAAACGGATTTCCCATGATTAAACACGGCTTGAAGTTCAAAATCACTTTTAAAGCAAAATTAAAGTGATTTATCATTTTGTTTGCAAAAACGAACATATTTAAATGATAAAATATATATATTTTGAGCAATTTGATGAATAGTAGAAAAATCATGTCAGTGGACCTTTAACTTCAAAGACAAATTGCATACTGCAGGGACTGACTTGAGAACATCCATGGTAGTGACTGTGCTGGCCAAGTATCCATCTAGCTGTCTGGCCCTCTCTGGAATGTTGTCCTTCATGACACTAAAGTAGTCCTCCTCCTCTGATGAGCTTGAGTTGTTACCAGGGAGCTGCACTGACTCCTGATCCAAGTGGGTCTTGATGTAGTTCAGGCCTACACACAACAATCATCATTATTACCAAACAGAGGAGACATAATTCATCTAATTACCTAAATGAGACACATGATTTAATCAACAACACTGTACTTTCAAAACAACAAAGTATGTGTCTCAATAACCAGAAATGACCATAAAGAGAAGAAACTAATTTTGCTCCTCAGTGGAATAAGAAAAACAGATGGGGATGTGGAGACAGCTAATAATTTCATTAGATAATACACTGCTGTACACTGTGCAATGCATTCAGTTTTTGCTTTAAAACATTTTATGATGATCAGGAGCTGTTCTTTGCATTAGAAAACACTACAGCATTTATAATTTATAAAAAGATGGCAATGTGAGGAACAGTTTAAATGATTTACCCAGTTTCAGCTTGTGTTCATCACTTGTCCAGGAAGTACGAAACTTTGGAAGAAGAATTGCTGCAGCAACAAGTTCAGGGTCAGCAAGCATAGGTCCAAAGCGCTGCTGGATTCCTCCTTGCAGGGCATCGATCAGTGGCTGGCAGAACTTAGAGGAGAGTCGTAGGCGGTCGAGCTTCACAGTCAGGAGGGTTATGGTGGGCACCAGCCACCCCATATGGACGTCTGCTTCTGCCTGCATTATGTTGAGGGCCTTGGCAACCGGGCTCATGGTCCCAACATATTCGGTCAGGAAAGCACATTCGGCAGGATTTAACCTGTTACATAAACAATTACCGGTATATTGTTTAATTTATTAATATAATTTATGTTAGTATGAAATATTTCATATAATATACTACTATCAACATGCTATTTACAATTCACCAGCAAATGAGCCTGATCACAATCATTTGCATTAACCTACAAATTAAAAGTTATATTGTGGCCAGAGTATTTCTGTAGTTTGATTTTATAATTGAAGAGTTTGTGTAGGTTAAATTTTCATGGATTTTCAACAGCATTAGTATCAACAACAGTCACATCTGGATAACAGAAAAAATAATAAAAGCATTTCTTCATATAAGTTCTGCTGCTGCAGAGGAACCAAAGAGCTGCATGTGGCTCCAGAGTCACAGGTTGCAGACCCCTGAACTAAACTGTCTTCTCACACAGCCATTTCAGATGTCCACTTTAAGTGGAGCAAAAACCTGCAGCCACAGCAACCTTTTCACAGATAAGTTTGAGACCACTGCTTTAAAGTAACACGGTGTTAATCCTGTCATTCTATAATATATCACCTTATGAATAAGCTTGGGGCTAACGAGTTCCTAGCCACACAAGCAACAAACACCCAAACACTGCAGCTCATGTTATTTAGCAACCAAGCACAGTGTTAGCAACATGCATGTTGCCAGTTCATGCAAGATTATAATAATTTAGTTGTTTACTTGTGAGCAAGGTACAGTTGAACAAGAAGCTGGCTAAGGTTACATAAGACTCCACTAACCTATATTAATTTCACATGCTAAAGTAAGGTAGCGTTTAGCAATTTCACTTACCTCGACGTGTTTTTTTCAGATTTGACGGCGAATTTTTGAAAGACAGGAGTTCATGGTTTCGGGGGAGGCAAAGTTGACACCGGAATCTCCACGAGTTGTTTTTAGAACCGGTTAACTCAAAGAAGTTTTTTAAATAAGGCCATGGAGTGGTGCGTATCTTCTTGCTGGCTCTCCATGGTGGAATCCATTTTGGGTGTGTTAGGTAGAGGTGCAGGAGCACGCAGGTTGTCTACGTCACTGGCACAGCTCTTGCTGAAGGCGGGTCTAATGTTACCTGCCTGCTTTGCATTGGTTACTTTCTACGCCCGTAACTTTCAAACTAACGAACAAAAAAAACAAAAAAAGCCGCAATGCGACTTCAATGTAACGTGTAACGCAACGCATTTTAGAAATGTAGTGTAGTAGAAAGTACAGATACTTAATGCAAAATGTAGTGAAGTAAAAGTAGAAAGTACCCCTGTTTAATTTTACTTAAATAAAGTACAGATACATGAAAAATGTACTTAAGTACAGTAACGAAGTACTTGTACTTCTACTTGTACTTCGTTACTTCCCACCACTGGTTAGGATATCCACATTTCTCTAGAGCCTGTCTTGTGTGGGATTTTTCCTTCTGTCTGGCTCCTGAGTTAGTGGAGACGCTGTCTGCTCTGTGGTACGAAGTCCTGATGACTCAGATGCAGACAAAGTGGCATCCTTCCCAAGAGCCTGGAACTGAAATGTCAGTGGGTACTGGGCATGCAAGATCCCTCAGAAGGCACAGACCCAGCTGCTGAATGAACAGGTGAGAGAGACCAACTTTATTATTGAGGCCTTGAAGGCCAAAGAAGAGCACATTAAACAAAAACTAGCAACGTGCCTAGATCAGCCCACACTTTCGCAAGTGATGGACTCTACAGATCAGGCATGCACAGTATGTCAAGTCCAAGACTCAACAACAAAAAAGTTTAACTTACTGATAACTCTTCAAAACAATCCCAATTCCAATAACAACACAGTCAGTGAAAGACAACACTCAGGCAGACAGGTACACTACAGGGAGGCATAAAAGTGGGTGAAGATTTAATCTGACAGACAACTCACTAGAGATAGAGATTCTTGCCAGGGGACTAAACTTTGCTGTTGCACCAAGTACAATTCCTCTGGTGGAGATGATCAAATCCACAGTCAGCCATCCGCAAAAACAAAATTAAAGAGTTTGAAACATAACAACTCAGAATCAAAGTTTCAGCCTGCCTTAGCAAGGCCAAACCACCACCTTCCAACATCAGTAGAGAGGAAAGGGATGCATTCACCACTCTTAGCAAGGACAAAAACATCATCATCATCCCAGCTTACAAAGGAAGGTGCATAGTGATTTTGAACCAGAAAGACTATCATGAGAGTTATGTCACTCCTTAGTGACTTAGCCACTTCCCAGCTAGCATGCACAGGTGGGCCCCATATTGTATACATATGTGCAAAAAACATGGGTCCCAAAAGGTTTTGTCCACGGTTTCCATGGTGGCCCCACATGGGTTTGCCCAGATAGATTTTAATGGGCCCTGACTGGGTTTTTAGTGGGACCCAGATGTTTAACTTAATTGAGACCCATGTAAAACCCATGTGTGTGCCTTGAAGAATATCTACCTGGGACTAAACTGGGTCCCAACTGGGGTCCCAACTGGGCTAAAAATATGGGTAATAAGTGGGTTTGTCCACAGTTTCCATGGTGGCCCCACATGGGTTTGCCCAGATAGATTTTAAGATAGACTTTAATGGGCCCTGACTGGGCTTTCAGTGGTTCCCAGATGGTTAACTTATATGAGGCCCATGTAAAACCCATGCCCATGTGTGTCCTTGAAGAATATCTACCTGGGACTAAACTGGGTCCCAACTGGGCTAAAAATATGGGTAATAAGTGGGTTTGTCCACGGTTTCCATGGTGGCCCCTCATGGGTTTGCCCAGATAGACTTTAATGGGCCCTGACTGGGCTTTCAGTGGGTCCCAGATGGTTAACTTATATGAGGCCCATGTAAAACCCATGTGTGTGCCTTGAAGAATATCTACTTGGGACTAAACTGGGTCCCAACTGGGCTAAAAATATGGGTAATAAGTGGATTTGTCCACGGTTTCCATGGTGGCCCCTCATGGGTTTGCCCATACATTTTTAAGGCACTGACTGGGCTTTCAGTGGTTCCCAGATGGTTAACTTATATGAGGCCCATGTAAAACCCATGTGTGTGCCTTGAAGACTATCTAGTTGGGGCTAAACTGGGTCCCAACTGGGCTAAAAAATATGGGTAATAAGTGGGTTTGTCCACGGTTTCCATGGTGGCCCCATATGGGTTTGCCCATACATTTTTAAGGCACTGACTGGGTTTTCAGTGGGACCCAGATGGTTAACTTACATGAGGCCCATTAAAGACCCACGTGTGTTCTTACCAGCATAATTTACGTATCGGATTTACCGATGCAACCTGCCGATATTTCTGATCCTTGAAGTATGTCAGAGAGCACACATATTGCACCATACTCTGTGACTTCTGTCTTAACATTGTGTGAGTTAAACCCAAAGAAGTCACTCGGGCCTCACAACAAGTAATACCCAAACTTTAACAAGAGGCAGTTCTGTAACACAGATGTCCTTCTGACTCATGGTGCAACCCGGAACACTAAAATACTACTAAAAATTATGGGAAATCAACACAGCACTCCCCATTTTTTACTTACCTTTTTGATTGTGGCACTATGAGTTGTATTTCTTGTTGGCTTTGATCAACAGATACAGATTTAAACTATAATTGAACACTAATATACCGCTAAGCATGATGGGAAATCAACTCAGTTCACTCTCCGTTCTTTAGTTTTGTTTTTGATTGTGGCACTATGAGTTTTAATTCTTGTTGGTTTTGATCAACAGATACAGATTTAAACTATACATTGAATGTAAAATTCAATGCATAGTTTGAATCTGTATCTGTTTATCCAACATTTATACCACTTGGGATGAATACAGTTAGCCCACATGGGCTTCCCATGCTGGGCACATTATACTAAAATCACATGGGTCCTATGTACTGATGCACATATCTGTCCCATTCCCAGTTAGCCCACGTAAAAAGGAGCTGGGGCCTATATATACATGCCCAGGTTGAAGCCATGTAAGGTCATCCCATATTTAGCCCAATTGGGGTAAATACAGTTAGACCACATGTGCTTCCCATGCTGGACCCATTATACCGAAACCACATGGGTCCCATATAATATTGCCCATTTCTGTCCCATTCCCAGTTAGCCCACATAAAAATTAACTGGGGCCTATATATATGCCCAAGTTGAAGCCCTGTAAGGGCATCCCACATTTAGTCCACTTGGGGTAAATACAGTTAGCCCATAAGGGCTTCCCATGCTGGGGCCATTATACTAAAACCACATGGGTCCCATATAATAATGTCCATTTCTGTCCAATTCGCAGTTATCCCACATAAACACGAACTGGGACCTATACATTCATGCCCAGGTTCAACCCATGAAAGGTCAGCCCACTCTTATACCACTTGGGGTAAATACAGTCTGCCCACATGGGCTTCCCATGCAGGGCCCATTATACTAAACCCACATGGGTCCCATATAAATTGCCCATTTCTGTCCCATTGCCAGTTAGCCCACATAAAAATGTACTGGGCCCTATATATCCATGCTCAGGTTCAACCCATGTAAGGTGATCCCACATTTATACCACTTGGGATGAATACAGTTAGCCCTCATGGGCTTTCCATGCTGGGCACATTATACTAAAATCACATGGGTCCCATATACAGATGCGCATATCTGTCCCACTCCCAGTTAGCCCAAATAAAATTCAACTGGGGCCAATATATCTATGCCCAGGTTCAACCCATGTAAGGTCAGCCCACACTTATCCCAATGGGGGTAAATACAGTTAGTGTCGGGATCCCACTGTCTGCAGCCCTGCCGCCCTCTCCAAGATGGCCGCTGATTGACGCCAACTGACGACGCCAGCTGACAGCCATCATCTAACGAGGAGCTCCACTACTTAAGGCTGCAGTCCAGTGAGATCCAATGCTGGAGCATTGTGCCTCAATCGGTATACATGACTTCAGCCAGAAAGTATTAGTCTGATAAGAGTACTCACCTTATGATTTTGTGTCCACAGTTTTGTGAACCCTGGATCCTGTTTTCGTCTGCCTTTGTCTGCCAGTTCCTGCCTTGTTGCCACTCGCTGCCAACCCACCGACCCAACATCCCCTGTAAGAACCAAACAGAGCATCAGTTTTGATCCACCTATCCCACCAGTAGGACCCTGACCCTGTTCTCTCTTCCAGGCACTCCCAAGACCCCAAGTGTCCCTTTATCACCTGTAAATAATAAACACTGTAAATAATTGTTACTCTGAGTTGTGCCTCTGTTCTGGTCTTGTACCACTCTGGGTTCAGTCGGTCCTTACAGAATGCTCCAGCCATAACCGACCCAGAACGAGACCAGACACGAGCAAACTCAGTCCTATCTTCCAGATGGATCGTATGACCATGGTCGAGGAGATACTCCAACGGGTCTTGGCTCAACAAGACGCCGCCCAGGAAACCATGAAGGAACTTGGAGGTATGGTTTATACTTTAACCCAAAGCCTCACACCCTCAACTCCTGCTGCTTCCTCTGTTAGAGACACTCCTAACACGACGCCCGAGACCGGTGCCTCAAACCAGCAGCTAATTACTAAACCTTCTGAACTATTTTCTGGAGACCCTCATTCATGTGGAGGATTCCTCCTGCAGTGTAAACTAGCATTCAGAGCGGCCCCTCAGCTTTACACAACAGACGCCGCTAAAATCACGTATTTCATCAATCAACTGAAGGGTGAAGCACTGAGTTGGGCAAATTCCTACTTACAGTTTCACAACATTGACTATATCACCTTTGATACCTTGTTAAAGGAATTCAGCCGAATCTTCGACCGACCTCTTCAACAACCCAACGCCGTAAAGCGGCTCCTTGGACTCCGTCAGGGAGGTCGGCCTGTCGCGGAGTACGCCCTAGAGTTCCGTATCCTTGCTGCCCAGACCGGATGGAACGACCTCGCACTGAAAGGTACTTTTTTAAGTTCCCTCTCCGATTCCATCAAGGACCAGATCGCCGCTAGAGACGAACCTGAGAGTTTTGACGAGTTAATCGACCTAGCGGGTGCTATCGACGAGCGTTTCCGGGAGCGGAGAAGAGAGAAGGACTACAACTCCCGTCATCGTTCCACTTCCGGTTTCGAAACGTCATCAGGTGAGCCCCGCGCATACAAGAACTCGTTTACAAACTACAAGTCCCAGAGAGACAGAGACCCCGTGTCATTTTCTCGTCACGTCGTTCCCACAGAACGTTTTCGTTCATTTTCTGAACCTGAGCCCATGCAGATAAATAAATATCATTTGTCTCCTGAGGAGAGACAAAGACGCAGTAACAGTAACGCCTGCATGTACTGTGGAAAGACCGGGCACTACCGGAGAGACTGCCCCCTCCTGGGGGGAAACGAGAACGCCCGCCAATAAAGAGAGAGATATTGGTGGGTACTTCTGCTCTCTCCTCCGCCTGTAGACTGTTATTACCCACACTTATCCAAATCCACCACAATCATCATCCTGTTCCAGCTTTGTTGGATTCTGGCGCAGAACAAAATTTGATTAGTTTGGACTTGGTTCAAGGGTTGTCTTTGCCCACTCGGGAGATTCCTCCCATCTGTATAGCTGGGGTTACTGGTGAAACTTTAGACCAGATTACCCTAAAAACTACAGACATTAGTCTAATCATTTCAGGCAATCACCACGAGACTATTGATTTTTATGTGTTTAAAGCTTCCACCCCCCAACTGATTCTTGGATATCCTTGGTTAAAAGAGCACAATCCGACTATTAACTGGGAGTTGGGGAGAATTGAAAAATGGAGTGATAGGTGTCTAGCACAATGCCTTCGTTCTGCTGTCACATGTCAACCTGCGGATGTTGTGTCACACGAGGAAGTAGACGTCTCTGAGATCCCATCTGTCTACCATGATTTGGCTCCTGTTTTCAGTAAACAACATGCTTTGTCTCTACCTCCCCACCGTCCCTATGATTGTACTATCGACCTCCTACCTGGTGCCACATTACCGGCTAGTCGATTGTATAACCTGTCGGGACCTGAAAGGGAGTCTATGAAGAAATACATCAAAGAATCTCTTGAATCTGGCATAATACGTCCCTCCACTTCACCTGTAGGAGCTGGGTTTTTCTTTGTGGGGAAGAAGGATGGCACTTTACGTCCATGTATTGATTATAGGGGTCTTAACAATATTACTGTAAAGAACAAATATCCATTACCCCTTATTGATTCCATATATGAACAACTCCCATCTGCTACCGTCTTCACTAAATTGGATCTCAGAAACGCCTACCATTTGGTGCGGATTAAAGAGGGGGATGAGTGGAAAACCGCATTCAAGACACCACTCGGGCATTTTGAGTATTTGGTAATGCCTTTTGGTTTGTCCAATGCACCTGCTGTGTTCCAAGCTTTGATTAATGATGTCTTGCGTGACTTTTTGGGGGACTTCGTTTTTGTGTACTTAGACGATATCCTTGTTTATTCTAGAGACGAGAAAGAGCATTACAACCACGTACGTAGAGTCCTACAGAGACTCTACGAAAACCAGTTATATGTTAAAGGAGAAAAGTGTGAGTTTCATGTGACCTCAGTATCGTTCTTGGGGTTCATTTTTGAGAGTGGTTGTTATCGAACTGACCCCGAGAAGACCAGAGCAGTCGAGGAGTGGCCAGTTCCGGAGAACAGGAAAAAGCTTCAGCGATTTCTTGGTTTTGCAAACTTTTACAGGCGGTTCATAAAGAACTACAGCCGCATCGCCGCCCCTCTCTCTCAACTTACCTCCGTAAACCAGGTCTTCAAGTGGACTCCCGATGCAGATGCCGCCTTCAACAGACTTAAGAAACTATTTGCTTCTACACCAGTTCTATGCCATCCTGACCCTAGCCATCAATTCATCTTGGAAGTGGATGCCTCAGACTCAGGGGTGGGTGCTGTTTTGTCTCAACGTTCTCCCAAGGATAACAAGGTCCATCCTTGTGCCTTTTTCTCACGACGATTATCACAGGCAGAGAGAAACTATGATGTTGGCAACCGCGAGTTATTGGCAGTGAAACTGGCATTAGAAGAATGGCGCCATTGGTTAGAAGGTACTCCTACCCCTTTTTTGATATGGACAGACCACAAGAACCTTACATACCTGAGAGAGGCAAAGAGATTGACCCCCAGACAGGCACGATGGTCCCTTTTCTTTAACCGGTTTAACTTCGTTATGACTTTCAGACCTGGCTCAAAAAATGTTAAACCGGATGCTCTCTCCCGTCAGTTCTCTTCCCCAGATTCTCCGGACATCGAGGAGACCATAATACCACCTGTCTCTGTCGTGGGAGTTCTCACCTGGCCCATCGAGAAGGACATTATGGACGCCCAAAAGGATGAACCTGACCCTGGCACGGGTCCTCCTGGCAAACTTTTCGTTCCCTCTAATATGAGGAGTAAGGTATTGGACTGGCTCCATTCACACAAACTGTCCTGTCATCCTGGCACCTCCCGTATGCTCTCTTTGGTCAAGACTCATTTCTGGTGGCCCACACTCACCCAAGACGTCAAGTCCTATGTTTCAGCCTGTCCGACCTGTGCTAGGAATAAGACCGGCAATCAGCCTCCTGCCGGTCTCCTGCAACCCTTGCCCACGCCCGGCCGTCCTTGGTCTCATATTGCCGTTGACTTCGTCACGGGTCTGCCACCTTCTGAAGGTAATACTGTCATCTTCACCATCATTGACCGTTTTTCGAAAGCTGCTCATTTCATTCCCCTACCAAAGCTTCCCTCTGCTTCTGAGACGGCTAACCTCCTTGTCACACATGTGTTCCGCATTCATGGAATCCCTTCTGATATTGTGTCAGATCGGGGACCCCAGTTTATCTCGCAGGTCTGGAAGAGCTTTTGCGCCACTCTGGGGGCTACTACAAGCCTCACTTCGGGTTACCACCCTCAATCAAATGGTCAGGCTGAGCGGTGTAACCAGGAACTTGAGACCGCCCTCCGGTGTGTCGCCGAACGCAACCCCTCATCCTGGAGCACACATCTGTGTTGGGTTGAGTATGCCCACAACGCACACAAATCCTCTGCCATAGGTATGTCCCCGTTCGAGGCTTCCCTTGGATACCTTCCCCCTTTGTTCCCAAGTCAGGAGGTCAACGTTCCGGTTCCATCTGTCCTGCACCACTTCCGCCGTTGCCGGCGGGTCTGGCGGGAGACGAAGGCAGCCCTCTCACGTACTGCTGCTCAAAATAAGGTGTTTGCTGACCGCCGTCGCTCTACGGCCCCTGTGTACGAGGTGGGACAGAAAGTCTGGCTCTCCACTAGGGACATTCCCATCAGGGGCACTACGAGGAAATTGGCTCCTCGTTTCATCGGACCTTTCCCGATCACGAGGATCATCAACCGTTCTGCGGTGCGCCTTCGACTTCCCTCGTCTATGCGGATTCACCCCACTTTCCACGTCTCTCAGGTCAAGCCGGTCTCAGAGAGCCCTCTGTGCCCTCTCTCCGACCTTCCGCCTCCTGCCCGGCTGATCGACAACCACCCGGCCTTCACTGTCCGTGCCATTTTGGATGTTCGTCGCCGTGGCCGGGGATTTCATTACCTGGTGGATTGGGAGGGTTATGGCCCCGAGGAGCGGTCTTGGATTCCCCGCTCGTTCATCTTAGATCCCAGCCTCATCACCGCCTTCTTCGCCGCTCACCCGGAGAAGCGCTGCGGGCCGCCCGGAGGCGGTTCTTGAGGGGGGGGTACTGTCGGGATCCCACTGTCTGCAGCCCTGCCGCCCTCTCCAAGATGGCCGCTGATTGACGCCAACTGACGACGCCAGCTGACAGCCATCATCTAACGAGGAGCTCCACTACTTAAGGCTGCAGTCCAGTGAGATCCAATGCTGGAGCATTGTGCCTCAATCGGTATACATGACTTCAGCCAGAAAGTATTAGTCTGATAAGAGTACTCACCTTATGATTTTGTGTCCACAGTTTTGTGAAACCCTGGATCCTGTTTTCGTCTGCCTTTGTCTGCCAGTTCCTGCCTTGTTGCCACTCGCTGCCAACCCACCGACCCAACATCCCCTGTAAGAACCAAACAGAGCATCAGTTTTGATCCACCTATCCCACCAGTAGGACCCTGACCCTGTTCTCTCTTCCAGGCACTCCCAAGACCCCATGTGTCCCTTTATCACCTGTAAATAATAAACACTGTAAATAATTGTTACTCTGAGTTGTGCCTCTGTTCTGGTCTTGTACCACTCTGGGTTCAGTCGGTCCTTACAGTTAGTCCATAAGGGTTTCCCATGCTGGGCCCATTATACTAAAACCACATGGGTCCCATATAATAATGCCCATTTCTGTCCCATTCCCAGTTAGCCCACATAAAAATGAACTGGGACCTATATATCCATGCCAAGACTGAACCCATGTATGGTCATCTGACACTTATCCTACTTGGGGTCAATACAGTTAGCACACATGGGCTTCTCATACTGTGACCATTATACTAAAACCACATGGGTCCCATATAATGATGCCCATTTCTGTCCCATTCCCAGTTAGCCCACATAAAAATGTACTAGGCCCTATATATCCATGCCCAGGTTGAACCCATGTAAGGTGATCCCACATTTATACCACTTGGGATAAATACAGTTAGCCCACATGGGCTTCCCATGCTGGGCACATTATACTAAAATCACATGGGTCCCATATACTGATTCACATATCTGTCCCATTCCCAGTTAGCCCAAATAAAATTGAACTGGGGCCTATATATCTATGCCCAGGTTCAACCCATGTAAGGTCAGCCCACACTTATCCCAATTGGGGTAAATACAGTTAGCCCACATGTGCTTCCCATGCTGGGCCCATTATACCGAAACCACATGGGTCCCATATAGTATTGCCCATTTCTGTCCCATTCCCAGTTAGCCCACATACAAATGAACTGGGACCTATATATACATGCCCAGGTTGAAGCCATGTAAGGTCATCCCACATTTAGCTCACTTGGGGTAAATACAGTTGGCCCATAAGGGCTTCCCATGCTGGGCCCATTATATTAAAACCACATGGGTCCCATATAATAATGCCCATTTCTGTCCCATTCGCAGTTAACCCACATAAAAATGAACTGGGACCTTTATATTCATGCCCAGGTTCAACCCATGTAAGGTCAGCCCACTCTTATACCACTTGGGGTAAATGCAGTCTGCCCACATGGGCTTCCCATGCTGGGCCCATTATACTAAAACCACATGGGTCCCATGTAAAATAGCCCATTTCAGTCCCATTGCCAGTTAGCCCACATTAATGCTGTATAGGACCCATAGGAGCCAAGATGGTGTAGTGGTTAGGGCGTTTGACTTGGGACCCGAAGGACGCGGGTTCGCGTCCCGGCCACTACACATCTTGGGGTGTCTATGAGTGCACACCTATTTCTCCAGC
>JBBPBX010001160.1:82828-108346 GCA_038048925.1 Garcialebias charrua | reverse complement strand
ACGCTCTCCACTGCACACCTGTAGAACGCTGGGCTGCTCAGACCAGCTCGTCTCAGCCGTCTGAGGAAGTAGAGTCTCTGATGACCTTTCTTGATCAGGCTGGTGGTGTTGTTGCTCCAGCTGAGGTTATCATTCAAGTGTACACCCAAGTATTTGTAGCTGGAGACCACTTCCACTGCAGATCCACCTATTTTCAGTGGGGCATGGGTGTGTTTGTTCCTTCTGAAGTCCACAATCATCTCCTTTGTCTTCTTCACATTCATGTGAAGATTATTCTCTTTGCACCAGCTCTCCAGATGTTCCACCTCCTGTCTGTAGCTGGACTCATCATTGTTTGTGATGCATCCCACCACCGCTGTATCATCTGCAAACTTAACAATATGACAGCCTGGATGTGTGGCTGTACAATCATATGTGAGCAGAGTGAACAGAAGGGGGCTCAGCACACATCCTTGAGGAGAGCCAGTGCTGAGGGTTATGGTGGAGGAGGAGAAGTTGTGGATCTTCACGGACTGTGGTCTGTCTGTTAAGAAGTCTAGTACCCAGTTACAAATGGAGGGGCTTAGTCCAAGTGTGGATAGTTTGTCTATCAGAGTTTGGGGGATCATGGTGTTGAAGGCAGATGTGAAGTCCACAAAGAGCATACGGACGTATGAGTCCTTCTGATCCAGGTGGGTGAGAGCAGTGTGGACCACGGAAGAGATGGCGTCCTCTGTTGATCGGTTCTCGCGGTATGCATATTGATGAGGGTCCTCGTTGATGTTAACGGTTGTTTTGATGTGGGACATGACCAGTTTCTCAAAACATTTAGTGTCAGGAGACAGAGGAGAAGAGGAAAGTGAAGAATGTAGGACTGAGGGTTGCAACTCTAAATGTGGGAACAATGACAGACAAAGGTAGAGAGCTGGCTGACATGATGCAGAGAAGGAAGGTAGATGTTTTATGTGTCCAAGAGATCAAATGGAAGGGCAGCAAGGCCCACAGCATTGGAGCAGGGTTCAAACTTTTCTGGTTCCAGTTCTAATAGAAGAGTTCACAGTTTCTGGTTCCAGTTCTAATAGAAGAGTTCACAGTTTCTGGTTCCAGTTCTAATTGTATTACTAAAATAATGATAACAGAATATGATAGAAGTTGTCCAAAAATTGAAAAGTGGAAGCAGAACACTCCCATTCTCTTTTCACACTGATGCCTCAAACAAGGTGAAGATGAACCATGTTTTATTAATGATAGTTTTATACAAATGGATACACCTGATATATACAAATAAAAACATGATCAAACTTTTACTTTACTTTACTACAAACATAATTATGCATACTTCTACACATGTTTAAAAAATTCAACAGTTTATGCCCCCCCCAAATAAATGACCAGCCGCCACTGTGATTAAGCCTTCTGGATAGTGGATGAAATGGCTCTACAAAAAAGAAACTGTCCAGATGATCTGAATGAGCATTACTGGATTTGATACCTGGATGGTTGAGCATGAACTTTGATGACTTGAACCACTTTGGCTGTGGCTGCCTTCCACGGCAGAGTCAGCAATGCACAGGACAGTACCACAGAATCCATCTTATCTCCCACAAACTGGTTGGTCCACTTAAGGAGTGTACTGCTTGGTGGGTAAACAGTTTACTTTGGACTCCTCAGACTGATGAAGCCCTCTTGTGTCAAATGACAGTTTTGACTTTTTAATTGCACCTCATTTTAACTCATTTTCTTCCAAACATTAGTTTTTCTTAGATTACATAGTTCAGAAAGAGGGGAAGCTGTAGCCTAAACTATGCTGTAGCTTCTGTGATTCTGATTAGTTTCTTAATGCGGGTGTGTGATCTTTTGTGACAATTAGTGCATGGAGGAGAGTAGACATACACTGGTGAGTAGCAGCCTCAATAAACCTGTCAAACAGTTTTTGATTCTAGAAGCAAACATATGGTAAACAACACAGTAGTCTGAGGTGATTTTAGAGCAATCAGAGCTTAGGCCCTCTGTGTTTGTTTAGTTCCATGGTTAAGTCTCTGTTGGGATTTGAGTTGAGTTGACCTAATGCTGTTTTTAAGACTCTTTTTTTTCAACATTATATTTATTGAATTTTTATAACAAAAGTGAAACAAGTGACAACAATATGTACAACATAAGATTCACGTTAAATAACAATCCCCAAAGTAAGCTAATATAAACAACAACAAAAAATATAAAATAATATTAAATTAAAATAAAAAATAAAACAAAACAAAACCTCAGCAATCTACACATTTCTCTTAATGTCCTTTGTATTGTTTCAGAAACTTGGTCAGAGGTGACCATGTTTCCTCAAATTTCGCTCCCTTTCCTCTGACAACATAAGTGAGTCGCTCCAGAACCATACATGATGCCATTTCCTTCACCCACATGTGGTTTGTCGGTATGTCCATTTTTTTTTCCAGTGTAGAGATATTAATCTCTTGGCCTGCAGGAGTCCAAAGTCAATCAATTTTAACAGTCTGGAACTAAAAGCACAGATCTCTGGGTAGATACCTAAAATACACATTCTAGGCTCAACAGGTACGTTCACTCCAATGATCTTTGACAAAGTTTGCGTTATTATGTTCCAATATTGCTGTATTTTTGGACACTGTCACGTTCAGCGGCCCTGCCTGACCCTCTCCCTGACCCTCTCCCTTTAGCCTGACATTTCCCCTTTAGCCTCTCTCCCTTTAGCCTGACCCGCTCCCTTTAGCCTGACCCTCTCCCTTTAGCCGCCTGACCTTTCCCCTTTAGCCTGACCCGCTCCCTTTAGCCTGACCCTCTCCTTTTAACCTGACCTTCCCCCTTTAGCCTGACCCGCTCTCTTTAGCCTGACCCGCTCCCCTCTCCCTTTAGCCTGACCTTTCCCCTTTAGCCTGACCCTCTCCTTTCAGCCTGACCTTCCCCCTTTAGCCAGACCTTCTCCCTTTATGCCTGTCACCCTTCCTCTGCCCCTAACTTCCTTCTGTCACATTTCTTGCCCCTTCTGTCCACCGTCCAATTTAGTTCAGCCTGTCTCTCCTCTGCCATATTCTTCTGTCCACAGTCCTGTTTTAGTTTAATCCAGTAATGCCTGTCACCCTTCCTTTGCTCCTGTTTCTTCTACCCTGCTAATTTGTGTTCTGTGCTTTGTGTGAAGGTTTCTTGTTTTTACTTTGTTTCTGTCCTTTCTTTTCACTTCCTCCTCAGCCTGCTTCAAAGTCAAAAAAAAGTCAAAGTCAACTTTATTGTCAGAACTGCAATATGTACAGGACATACACAGGACCGAAATTGCGTTTCTCTCAGTCCCTCGGTGCAACAGTAACCATCTAAACACTAAACACTAAAACATTTAATAAACATAAGCATAAAATAGTAAAAAAGTGTAACACTGTCCTGAGTTTTTTCATAATAGTATAAAAGTATGAAAATTTACACCAACACTGAAACACCAAACACCCCTAAAACACCAAACACCCAATGAACATAAGCATAAAATGAAATAATAAAAGTGTAATACTGTCCTGAGTTTTTGCATAGTAGTATGAAAAGTATAAAAACGTAAATCTATAAAATAAACTGAAGTTTCTAGCGTTGACATTTGCAAAGAGTGGCACAGCAGCATATAAGTTGATGTACACAGTATATGTATGAGGTAGTTGATGTTGGTATAGAGGCAAAGTGGCATATGAAGTAAGGCACATAAGGCACATTTGGCATCCTTAGATAAGGCTAGTCAGAGAATGCTGTATATGTATCTGCAGTAGTGTAGATAAAAGTAGTGTAAATGTAAACAGTAGTAATAAATGTAAAGCAGTAGTAATAAATGTAAACAGTATTAATAAATGTAAACAGTGAATGTAAACAGTAGTATGACTATAGGCAGTAATGTAATACAAACATTAGTGCAAATATGAGAAGTAGTGCAAACTGAATGAACACATGACCGAGAGTTTAGTGAATAACCCGTTTGATGACACAGAGTCCAGTGTTAAAATCTTTGTGTTGTGTGGTAATGTGTGAGAAAGTTTTTTGTGTTAAGGTAGTTCAAATGGGAGGGGAGGCAGAGCAGGCAGAGTGTTTAGCATTCTGACTGCCTGATGAACATCACACTTTGCAGGCCCATACGTGGTCAAAAGAAAAGTCAATGACACAGACTACATTATTCTCACCCCTGATAGGAGGCGCCAAACACGTCTGTGTCACATCAATATGTTAAAGTTGTTTCACTCCAGAGATGATGAACGCAAGAACTCATCGTGTGAGAACTCTCCCAAAACTGCATCCATCTCTCTTGTGTCTGGAGATGTCCACCCTGATGGTTTGAAAAAGTGTGATGAAGACCACTGTGGTAAACTCTCAAACTCTGTCATTCTTGACTCTTTGGATGCATATCTGTCCTATCTTCCCAAGGGTGAGAAGGAAGATGTGGAAGGCCTGATCCAGTTGTACCTATGCTTTTTGGAGACGTGCCCTCTAGGACCTCGGTATTGGAGCATGACATTGACGTGGGCGACGCACCCCCCATTAAACAGCATGCATACCGTTGTTCCCCAGCCAAGAGGGAAATGATGAACAAAGAGGTTCAATATTTATTGGAAAATGGTTTGGCTAAACAAAGTCAGAGCTCCTGGAGCTCTCCATGCCTTTTGACACCAAAGCCTGATGGCTCTCAACGTTTATGTACAGATTTTAGAAGAGTAAATGCAGTTACAGTCCCTGACTCGCATCCATTACCTCGTATGGAAGACTGCATAGACAGCATTGGTGCAACCACCTATATAACAAAGTTGGATCTACTGAAGGGCTACTGGCAAGTTCCCCTAACTGCCAGAGCTTCTGAAATTTCAGCTTTTGTCACCCCAGACCACTTCCTACAATATACTGTAATGGCATTTGGAATGCGAAATGCACCAGCTACCTTTCAGCGACTGATGAACACTGTATTAAGAGGAATTAAGAACTGTAATGTGTACTTGGATGACATTGTAATCTATTCCTCATCATGGAATGATCATCTTACCACTTTGAAAACTGTGTTTTCTCGTTTAGCCCAAGCCTCCCTCACCTTGAATCTGAAAAAATGTGAGTTTGCCAAAGCGGTGGTGACCTACCTTGGAAAGGAAGTGGGCCATGGCCAGGTACGCCCGGTAAATGCAAAGGTGGAGGCTATCCTAAACTACCCAAAACCCACCACAAGACGTGAGCTCCGGCGGTTCTTGGGTCTAGTTGGCTATTACCGGTGTTTCTGCAAGAACTTTTCAATGGTAGTGGCTCCTCTGACGAATCTGTGTAGTCCAAAGAAACCGTTCATGTGGACTACAGAATGTCAACATGCATTTGACTGTGCAAAGTCCATTCTATGCAGCGCTCCTGTATTGGCAGCTCCTGACTTCAGCAAGGCCTTCAAGCTGGAGGTAGATGCAAGCGCTACTGGGGCTGGAGCAGTGCTACTCCAAGATGGACCAGATGACATCAGTCACCCAGTTTCCTACTACTCAGTTAAGTTCAAGCCTCATCAATTGAATTACTCTACAATAGAGAAAGAAGCCTTGGCCATGCTATTAGCTTTGTAACATTTTGAAGTTTATGTCACTTCACCAAGTTATGTTATAGTCTATACAGACCATAACCCATTAGTCTTCCTGAACCGCATGTACAACCACAACCAACGGTTAATGCGGTGGGCTTTGCTGGCCCAAGAATATAACCTAGACATCAGACATAAAAAAGGGGTTGAAAATGTGATAGCTGATGTACTTTCCAGGATATAGTGCTGTAGTACAAATGATGTAAGTTCAAGTGTTGTCCTTATTAAATGTAGGATTTTATGGGGGAGGGTGTTACGGTCACTGACCTCTAAGGGCTCTCTTTTCTTGAGGGAGCCCTCTCTCTCCTATTGTTTTTCAGTTCTACCTGGCTGCCACAGGTGAAAAGTGTTTGAGCTCGTCAGCCACCCCATAAAGAGCTTCATGCCAGAGATGTCAGGTCCCCTTTTTGTCTGGGCCTTGATCTGCTGTGATCTTGTCTGTGTGGTTTGTTAAAACTTAACTGATCTTGCTGTGAGCACTTTTGGTATAGTTTGTGAGTGCCTAACTAATGTTGTTGTTTTTTCTCTGTTCACAGGGGAAGCTGGTAGGGGTTCTCTGCCATTTCTGTTCCAACCTGTTTTCTCCTGTTTTGTGGATAGCTAGGGAGCTTAGCCATTGTATTTTAAGTTTACTTCTAGCTAGTTATATATTTTCTTTATAGTTAGAAGGGGGTGTTTTGTTTGTTGTTTTGGCCTTGGAGACCCTGAAGCTTAAAGCTTCCCTGTGTTTTTCTGATTGTTTTTTCTCTTTTCTACTTTGTAAAATAAACATGTTATTTTATTGACATCAATTGTTAGTTTTTTTATGTTACACCCAGTGCCATATTTTTTACCTGATTAGCCTCAGGGTGAGGTTGTAACACTTGGTGCTGTCCACTCTCTCCACTGCGGTGCTGTTGATGGTCAGAGGGGCATGTTGTGCATCACTCTTCCTGAAGTCC
Source organism: Garcialebias charrua (assembly GCA_038048925.1). Taxonomy (NCBI): domain Eukaryota; kingdom Metazoa; phylum Chordata; class Actinopteri; order Cyprinodontiformes; family Rivulidae; genus Garcialebias; species Garcialebias charrua. Next base: position 101,830 of record JBBPBX010001160.1, on the reverse strand, counting down.
ACAACAATCTCCTTTGTCTTCTCCACGTTGAGAGTGAGATTGTTGTGTCCGCACCACAAGGCCAAGCGGCTCACCTCGTTCCTGTAGTCCGTCTCATCGTTGTTGCTGATGAGACCTACCACTGTTGTGTCGTCCGCAAACTTGATGAAGTGGTTGGAGCTGTACGATGGTGTGCAGTCGTGTGTTAGCAGGGTGAATAGAAGGGGGCTCAGCACACATCCTTGTGGGGCCCCTGTGTTCAATGTGATGGTGCTAGATGTGTTACTCCCGATCCGTACTGTCTGTGGTCTCCCGGTCAGGAAGTCTAGCAGCCAGTTACACATTGAGGTGTTCAGCCCCAGACTGTCCAGTTTATGGATGAGCTGTTGGGGGATGATGGTGTTGAATGCCGAGCTGAAGTCGATGAACAGCATTCTAACATAAGAGTCCTTCGTGTCCAGATGTGTGAGAGCTGTGTGGAGGGCAGAGGAGATGGCATCGTCGGTTGAGCGATTAGGTCGGTATGCAAATTGGAAGGGATCCAGGGAGGCAGGGAGGACAGATGTGATGCTTTTCATGACTAGCCGTTCAAAGCACTTCATCAGGATGGGGGTGAGTGCTACTGGGCGATAGTCATTGAGGCATGCGGGCGTTGCCTTCTTTGGGACAGGGATGATGGTGGTGGCTTTGAAACAGGTGGGGACGATGGCCTGGCTCAGTGAGATGTTAAAGATGTCCGTGAAGACCGCTGCGAGTTCCCCTGCACAGTCCTTCAGCACACGACCAGGTATGTTGTCAGGACCAGAGGCCTTCCGGGCGTTAATCTTGATGAATGATCGCCTTACGCTGTCTGAGGACAGCGCCAGCACCTGGCCATCAGGAGAGGGGGGGAATTTATGTGCAGGTGTGCTGTTACTTGCCTCAAACCGAGCGAAGAACTCATTCAGTTCATTCAGCGTAGAGGTTGAGCTGTCACAGGTCTGGGGGGGGGTTGTAGTCTGTGATGGTCTGTATTCCCTGCCACAGACTGCGTGTATCCTTGCTGTCCTTGAAACGGTGAGCTATTTTCTTGGAATACTGCTCCTTGGCCTCACTGATGCCCTGGGTCAGGTTCTTTCTGGCTGCCTTCAGGCCCACCTGATCTCCCGCTTTGAAGGCAGCATTCCTGGCTTTCAGGAGTCTGTGAACCTCAGCTGTCAGCCATGGCTTCTGATTAGCCCGAACAGTGATGGTTTTGAGGTTGGTAACATCATCAATGCACTTGGCGATGTATGAACATACAGTGTCTGAGTACTCCTGGAGACATGTGTTGTTGTTTGTGGTAGCAGCTTCTTTGAACATACCCCAATCTGTGGTGTCAAAACAGTCCTGGAGTGCCTCTGAAGACCCCTCTGGCCACACTTGTATCTGCTTGCGGACTGGTTTTGTGACTTTCACCAGCGGCCTGTATGCTGGCTTAAGCATAACACAGATATGGTCAGAAGCACCAATGTGGGGGAGGGGGAGGGCTCTGTAGGCATTTTTCATGGTGGTGTAAACCATAGATATAATATACACTAGATAAGACATCCCCGCTGTTGGCCAATGGAGACCGACATCGTCAGACGGCGGCCATCTTGCCACAGACAGAACACCGACTCTTAACATGAATGTGAATGGGGCATTTACTATTAAAATAACCATAACTTGCTTAATTTTCAACCGATTTTAAAACGGTTTGGTTTGTTATAAATGTGAGAGATGTTGTTATAATATGGTATACTTAAAGGGATTGTGACATGTTTTTTTACTATTCATAAAATTGCTCAAAATATATATATTTTATCATTTAAATATGTTTGTTTTTGCAAACAAAATGATAAATCACTTTAATTTTGCTTTAAAAGTGATTTTGAACTTCAAGCCGTGTTTAATCATGGGAAATCCGATTACACTCGAACGCACCATATGTGATGTCACACTGGGCAGAGGGCTGTGGTGTCTTTAATAGCGGACAATTTAAAACTGGACGAATTTAGCAATCTATGTGAAGATTTGAGCTATTTGTCTTCATTTTGGGAAGCAGAAAATAGTTTGGGTGATGGAACAAGAAACAACAGGATCTAATTTAGGTCTGATGCTGTATCAGACTTCCTTCATGTCGAGCTGCTCATACCTGCGCACTGTGACAAGCCCAGAGCTCTGCCCGGTGTGACATCACAGATGGTGCGTTCGTGTGTAATGGGATTTCCCATGATTAAACACGGCTTGAAGTTCAAAATCACTTTTAAAGCAAAATTAAAGTGATTTATCATTTTGTTTGCAAAAACAAACATATTTAAATGATAAAATATATATATTTTGAGCAATTTTATGAATAGTAAAAAAATCATGTCACAATCCCTTTAAGATGGACGTTCACATGAAAATAACGTTATATACACTGTATTGCACTAGCAATATACACAATAAGATTATATTTACATCTATTTATAAATACATGTTTATTTCCAGCGAAATTAACTGACATATGTTACAATGCTAATAAATATTTAATACTATTTCATCATAAATAGCATTATTATTAGTGGTATGAAAATAATTTATGCCAATTTTTTCCCTACACATGCAAATATTATGTAATATTAAATACATTATTACACAAACCTTGGTCAATATGTGTAGTTTATTTTTTTTAGATACATGAAAAGATTTAATAATCGGGAGATATAAATAAACAAACAAACAGAAATAAACATCTGATAGTGTGACAAGACTCTCAGTCCCTCGGTGCAACAGTAACTATTTAAACATTAAAACACTGAAACATATAATAATAAACATAAGCATAAAATAGTAAAACTGTAACACTGTCCTGAGTTTTTGCATAGTGGTAAATGAGTATGAAAATTTACACCAACTCTAAAACTAAAACACTAAACATTTAATGAACATAATACTGTCCTGAGTTTTTGCATACTAGTATAAAAAGTAAAAAAGTATAAAAAGTACAGTATAACTATAAAATAAACTTAAGGTTCTAGCATTGACATTGACAACAATATTAATAATAAACATAGTAAGTAAAATTAAGGTTACATTTCCTTTTTAGGACTATCATCTCATTATTTGACCATCATTTCAGTTTTTGAATATTATATGCTGAATGTTAGCACTACAGGTAATAGGTCAAATCTAGTATAAGTCAACCTCTACCTGAAATGTACACAAGTGTGTTTTCCACAAGACCATCGAAGCGGCTGGGAAGGTAGCTGTGGTCATGTATAAGAGCAGGAATGTCAGCAAACGGTGATGGAAGATCTTCTTCTTCTACAGAGGACATGTCTACAGCTGACAGGTTTGTTGATGTGTCAATGTGGTAGAACTGGTCAGCAGAGGACATTGGTTCAACTGGTAGGGACTCTGTCTCATCCTGTGCGGTCACATTGCCTTTTATGCTTGGTTTAACACCACACCGGGCCATCAGCTTTCTGAAAATGTTCTTGAACTGGCTGGCACTAGGGTTGTTATTCCATCCACCTTAAAATAGACACAAGATATATAACAGTATATTACATATTCACCGATTTTTCAAACAAATAAACAAACCAAATGTATTTTCCTAAAAAAAAAAGAAAACATGGATCAACAAATTGAAAACAATACAGTTGCTGACAGTTCCGGTCACTTAGTGTTGTGTTAAAAAATAATTATGAATTGTACCAGATGCTCTGATGGAGTTAAAGAGAAGCTCCAAGTGGTCCTGGCTGAACCTGTAGGTCAGGATATATCGCTGCTCATCAAGCAGCACAGGAACCATTGACATCAATGTGTCAATATTGATGATAAATCCCAGGATAGAGAGGAATCTTAATCAAATAAAGCAAATATTGTATAATTACAAAGAGGTCCCAAGAAAGAATGAGTTTAGGATCTTAACATTTACTTTTTTTAGGGGTGGCGGTGACTAAACACAAGAGCAGGAACAGAGACATATTTTAATACAGCAAATATATTGTAGCAAAACACCCTGATAAGATAAGAAGTACCATCACCAGAAAAGAGCATCTTATGAACGTGATGCAGACAGAAAAGAGCATATTATGAACTCCATGCAGACACTCCAATTGCTTTGCAAAAATATACAAATATATAAATAATATTAATGTGGAATTTAACAGTTAAAAAAAATATTCACTTATCAATTGTGTGAATCAATTAATACTCACAACATCAGACTGAGCTTTATCCTGAGACAGGTCCATTGCCAGGTTGTCTTCTATTCTTCTAGAGGTGTTTGAGCCTCTTGTTTTTACAAGCTAAAATAAACAAAAGTAGAGTGTCTAAAATGTGCTATGTAAAGAACAACACATTGTTTATTGCTAAATTTGCAGAAAGAAATACTAAACTGTGACATTTAACCACATATTTATATATACAGTAGTTTATAGACATATCAATCTTATACAACTTGAAATCTTGTAGGTCGATGGTACATACCCTTTGAAGATGAGATGGAAAATTAAAAAGTGTTGGAACAACACTATCTTTTAATCTGACAGTCTGCCCTGTCCGATCGAAGTCCTCAGACCTGAAGTGATCACTGCAGAGCAGTGTCCTGTCCAGGGCAACAAAACCCTCTCTTCTCAGGGCAACTTCCCACTGCCGCCTCCTCTCTCTGGTTTTGGGAAACCTTAAAAACATGAAGAAGCTGGTCATTATTTTCCACACTTCCTTTCTTTACCTTTGAATTATAGTAATGACAAGTATACACATATATCATACTTTTGGTGTGCTTGCATTTACTTTTGGTACAATAAAACAGCTATTAAAAATGGTATCAAAAAGAAACACTGAATCATAATCATAATTTATATAAAGATACTTTTACAAGCCTTATACCATACCATACCATTTTATTTATAGAGCACTTAAAACAACAACAAGGTCAACCAAAGTGCTGTAAATATATATTATGTCATTATTATGTAAATATATATTATGTATAATATTATGTCAATAATATTATCTCACATTTTTTGTGTGTAGCGTGACGTGTAATGTGCACTGATCCAAAATATAACTATGATTATTCTAATTAAAGTAATAATACTGTCACAGAGTCTTACAGGTGAAATGTGATCCCAAGGTTTCTTGTTTTGATGTTACGTCTATTGGAGCATCCATAGGCTGCACAAAAGTCAGGCATCTTGTCAAAGAGTATTTCTGTAAAACACAAAGCAGTAATTAGTGTTGAACATACCAAACCGCTTGGAAATCATGTGCAGCTTTAGTTCAGTTAAAAACAAAGAGCTCCTAGTGATCTAAGAATGCTGGGGAAATGTTTGGAATACTAGCTAGCCCTTAATCAAAGGCTCTTGTTAATAGTCTGCTAATAAATACAGTCATGATCAAGACAGTCATTTAGACAAAAGATTAGTTTGTTTTAAAATAGTTATTGGTGTAATAAAAACAGAATTTAAATTCTAGATTCTCGATGAGTGTGACACCCAAAACACGAATAAAACCTTTTAAAAAAGACGAAACTGCTGTCTGATTACCAAAGAAATCATAGCCACGTTAATAACGTTTTTAAAAACATAAACCGTTTGTAAATCCGTCAAGATTACAGCGAGTTAAGCGTATTTTTGTTTGTATAAATCCCTCACCTCCATACGGTTTCCACAGCTGCAGCTAATGTTGCTGTCTGTGGCAAGATGGCCGCCGCTTGACGACGCCGCTGACTCCTCCTCAGCTTATCTAGTGTATATATCTATGGTGTAAACTTGGTCCAGTGTGTTGTTTCCTCTTGTTGCAAAGTTTATGTTTCTGTATGTTTTTGGAAATACACTCTTTAAATCTGCATGGTTGAAATCACCAGCCGTGATGAGAAAAGCATCAGGGTGGGCTGTTTGTTACTCACTGATGTGCAGATATACAGCAAACCCTCGACCTACGTCACCCGCGACCTACGGTAACTCAGACTTACGATTTTATCATATTTAATAAAAATATGCTAAAAATATATATATATATATTATTATTATTTATTTATTTTTTTATGTTATTAATTTCATGTGTATAGCACTTTGTTGCAGCTGTGGTTGTTTTAAATGGCTTTATAAATAAAGTATAATTATTAATATTTCGTTTTTAATTACAATTTGATCGTATTTACGCAACTTCCGGTCGTTTCCGGTCGCCATTTTACTACAGTACTGCGGTCAATGGAGCTCTAGACGCTCCTGTCAGCTGGCTTTAGAGGACCGTGTGTCCGTTCAGGGTTGCCTCATACGGATAAATTTGCTGGAAACACTCGGTCAACTCTGTGGACGTCTCAGGCCCGGAGGAGCAGCCGCCGATCGCCCAGTGATCGCTCTAACAACGCCGCCCGACATGCTAACGACAGCAGCTAACAGAGCAGCTAACACAGGCGAAGACACCGAGCCGACATGCCGCGGAGGGGCCATCTGCGGCCGGGAGCTCGCCGCAAATGTCCGCCTGGCAGTCGGGGGACACCGAGCTAACGCGGAGATACAAAGCCGACAGCCTTTTTGAATGAACTGACATGCTAACCATTGCTGCTAATGGCGGGGCCTAACCGTAGCTAACGCCGAGCTTGTTTTGGATGGAGGATTATCGCGGAGAAACGGCTTTCAGTAAGTTTTTTTTTTCTGGCTCCAAATGTATGAAGTTAAGAAGCTAACAGTCATTCTTTTAAACAGTTTTGACCACGTGTGTGCGTGTGGAGCGTAAGGAAGCTGGGGGAGCTCGGACGGGTGCGAGCTGATGCTAAAAGACGAAGGCAGGCTTTGACCAGCTCAAAGTAAGACATTATATTTTTTATTTATTGTACAGTACAGTACTGTATTCATTTACTGTACAGTTCTGTGCATGTTCATGGCCTAGTATGTCTGCTTGTTCAGTCTCATGCCATTAAATATGTGTGCGGCGCTCCGTTAGTGGTATAGCCGCGACCTATGTCAGAAACGCGGACCTACGACAGGCAGGTGTTTTTGGTCCGCGAGGTACGACAAAATCGACCTAAGTCACACACGTAGGTCCCAATCCCTGACGTAACTCGAGGGCTTCCTGTAGTTCATTCAAAGCCTCACTTCTAACTTTGCTGTTGGAGCTTGGAGGGATATATACAGCAACAATCAAAACAGCTGTAAACTCCCTCGGTAAATAGAACGGTCTGCATTTAATAGTCATGAACTCCACTAAATGTGAGCAATGTTTGTAGACCACAGCAGCATCCAGGCACCATGCTTTGTTGATGTAAACACAGAGCCCCCCTCCCCTTGTCTTACCTCCCTCGGGGGTTCGGTCCGCTCTGTAGCATGTTAGCTCCCCTAGCTGGACAGCATGGTCCGGAACGTTGTTGTTGAGCCACGTTTCCGTGAATACAAACACACAGCAGTCTCTCACAGTCTTTTGTGTCGTTCGTAGCAGGCGTATATAATCCAGTTTATTGTCCAAGGAGCGCACGTTAGCCAAAACCATGGATGGGATCGCCGGTTTGTGTGGGCTAGCTGCTAGCCTAGCTCTGACACCTCCGCGTTTACCCCGCTTCTGTTTTCTGTCACGCCGCTTGTGGCGTTTCCACGGCGGGCGCGATGAAGGGAGGCTCAGGGCTGGCTTCCGCTTTCTGTCCAGCCGCTTGTGGCGCTTCCACGGCGGCCGCGAAGAAGGGAGGCTCAGGGCTGGCTTCCGCTTACTGTCCAGCCGCTTGTGGCGCTCCCACGGCGGGCGTGATGAATTGAGGCTCGGGGCTGGCTTCCAGAGCAGGCCGCAGTCACGAAACTCGTTTAGCTTCTGTTCGAGCTCATGTAGCTTCTCCTGGAGGTCACTGTTTATTCCCAAATGAGCGGTTTTTCCGACATCAAGCAGGAACTCACGGCTATACTTGCTTTCTTGAACACGTAAACATGACGAAGACGTGCCGGCACATTGCGGCATGCAGGACAAAGAAGACGAAAACACAGTGTTGTCGGGAGAGAGAGAAGCCGCAGCCTTTGCACGCGCCGCCATCTTGCTTCAGCTCATCTGCTCATTTCTACTCATTCCTTCTGCTCATGCCCTCCTGTCAATTAACAGTTCACCATAGCCCCTCAGCCTTAGCAATCAATTTCATTCCTTACACCTGTTCTGCTCTGCATTTAGTCTCCTGTCATCCCCTTCCAACCTGCGCAGTCATTGTTGTATTTTTGGTTCCAGCTCTGGTCACAGACATCACGGTCCTCTGTTCCTACCTGAATCCTACCCTTCCTGTTTTTGCCTGCCTAAAATCTTAGTTTGAAAGTTTTGCTGCCACGCCGGCTTTTTGTTTTGTGTTGTTTGAAAATAAATAAGTTTTAGTTTAAACATATCTCCTGCTTCGTCATCTTGCCTACATTTTGGGTTCACACCTAAACGGATCGTGACAGACACTCCATACACAGTGAAAAAGAGTACCCTTTCCAACCAAGCACTTACAACAGTTATCTGGAATGTTAGGTGCCCAGCGGTTCAGTTTGACTGGAGTTATATAAGTTCTCATCAACCACTTGTATTGGAGGAGTTTCATCCTTGTATTAATTGACTGCTTTTGGGCTTTTAAGCATGCAGTTTCCTAGTCCTCCACCTGTATCTCTTCTTGGATATCAGCTCGCCATGCGTCCAACCTATCTACGGTGGATTCCTTATCATGCCTTAGTAAAGCTGCGTAAAATAAAGAGACATGACCCCTCCTCTCCAAATTTTCTAGTACAATATTTTCTAGGTATGACAGTGGTGGTTTGGATTCAATTAGTTTATGTTTTGACATAATGAAATGTTTAATTTGTAAATACTTGTAAAAGTGTTTCTTTGGAATGTTATATATTTGACATAACTGCTCAAATGTAAGAATCTTATCATCCTTATAAAGATCTGCCAATTTCTGTACACCTTTGTTTGCCCAGATTTTGAAACCTCCATCAGCTCTTCCTGCTTTAAAATATCTGTTCCCCCAGATAGGTGAAAAATAAGAAATAGAGGGGGTATCTCCAATATGTTGATTGGTCCTATACCAAACATCAATTGAGTTCTTTAAAAATGGTTTTTTTGTCATTTGTATCAATTGCTTTGGCTTTGCAGAGTACAAATACAGGTTTAATCTAAGGTCTGTTGCTAACTGTTAAATTTTTATCCATGCTGGGGGTGTTTCAATTGAAAAATAGAACATGATTGTGCATAGCTAGGCGGACCAATAATACAATCTAAGATTAGGGAGTTGTAACCCCCCTCTCTCATATGGCAGGTACAACAGGCAAAGTCTTAGTCTAGTTTTTTCATTATTCCAAATGAATCTATTAAAAAGGAAGTCAAACCGTCAAAAAATTGTTTTGGAAGGGGCAAAGGAATTGACCGTAAAAGATACAAAAATTTTGGTAATATACTCATTTTGATCATGTTTATTCAGCCAATCATTGATATAGGCATTATCATCGATTTATTTAGTGAATCATTTACTTCACTGACCAAAGGGTCATAGTTTGATGATACAATGGTTTTAATTTCTCGGGTGATTCTAACACCAAGGTACACAAATCCCTCCCTTGCATTGAGAAATGGGGTTTGTATAACCGGGCTAAATCTTTCATCCCTATTTAAAAATAAAATAGAGGACTTTGAATCATTTATTTTATAGCCAGAGAACTGACCAAACAACTCTATTTGTTGTATTAAAGTGAGGATGCTAATGGATAACCTAGTCAAAAAAACTATCAGATCATCAGCATACAATGCTAATCTATGCTCTTGGTCTCCCAACCGGATACCAAACAGATCAGTTTGCATTTTTATCATCATTGCCAAGGGTTCTATGGCTAGAACAAATAACATTGGAGATAACGGGCAACCCCCGCATGTCCTGGACACTCGGGTGAAGAGAGGGGCGGAGCTGTCAACTGACCACTACCTGGTGGTGAGTTGGCTCCGATGGTGGGGGAGGATGCCGGTCAGACCTGGCAGACCCAAACGTATTGTGAGGGTCTGCTGGGAACGTCTGGCAGAGTCTCCCGTAAGACGGAGCTTTAACTCCCACCTCCGGGAGAGCTTTGAACACGTTCCGAGGGAGGCGGGGGACATTGAGTCCGAGTGGGCCATGTTCCGCGCCTCTATTGTCGAGGCAGCTTATCAGAGTTGTGGCCGCAAGGTTGTTGGTGCCTGTCGTGGTGGCAACCCTCGAACCCGGTGGTGGACACCGGCGGTGAGGGATGCTGTCAAGCTGAAGAAGGAGTCCTATTGGGCCTTTTTGGCCTGTGGGACCCCGGAAGCAGCAGATAGGTACCGACAGTCCAAGCGGCATGCGGCTCGGGTGGTTGCTGAGGCAAAAACTCGGGCGTGGGAGGAGTTCGGAGAGGCCATGGAGAATGACTTCCGTACGGCTTCGAGGCGATTCTGGTCCACCATCCGGCGTCTCAGGGGGGGAAAGCGGTACGCGACCAACACCATTTATGGTGGGGATGGCGTGCTGTTGACCTCAACTCGGGATGTTGTGAGTCGGTGGGCGGAATACTTCGAAGACCTCCTCAATCCTACTGGCACGTCTTCCACTGAGGAAGCGGAGCCTGGGGACTTTGGGTCGGGCTCTCCAATCTCTGGAGCTGAGGTCACCGAGGTGGTTAAAAAGCTCCGCGGTGGCAGGGCTCCAGGGGTGGATGAGATTCGCCCTGAGTTCCTTAGGGCTCTGGATGTTGTGGGGTTGTGTTGGCTTACGCGACTCTGCAATATCGCGTGGACATCGGGGGCAGTTCCCTTGGATTGGCAGACTGGGGTGGTGGTTCCCCTATTCAAAAAGGGGGACCGTAGGGTGTGTTCCAACTATAGGGGGATCACACTCTTAAGCCTCCCTGGTAAGGTCTATTCAGGGGTTCTGGAGAGGAGGGTCCGTCGGATAGTCGAACCTCGGATTCAGGAGGAGCAGTGTGGTTTTCGTGCTGGTCGTGGAACACTGGACCAGCTCTACACCCTCAGCAGGGTCCTGGAGGGCGCGTGGGAGTTTGCCCAACCAGTTTACATGTGCTTTGTGGACTTGGAAAAGGCATTCGACCGCGTCCCTCGGGGGGTTCTGTGGGGGGTACTCCGGGAGTATGGGGTACCAGGCCCATTGATATGGGCTGTTAGGTCCCTGTACGACCGGTGTCAGAGCTTGGTCCGCATTGCCGGCAGTAAGTCAGGCTCGTTTCCAGTGAGAGTTGGACTCCGCCAAGGTTGCCCTTTGTCACCGATTCTGTTCATAACTTTTATGGACAGAATTTCTAGGCGCAACCAAGGTGTTGAGAGGATCCGTTTTGGTGGCCTTAGAATCGCTTCTCTGTTTTTTGCAGATGATGTGGTCCTATTGGCTTCATCAGATCGTGATCTACAGCTTTCGCTGGAGCGGTTTGCAGCCGAGTGTGATGCGGCCGGGATGAGGATCAGTTCCTCCAAATCCGAGGCCATGGTCTTGAGCCGGAAAAGGGTAGCATGCCCTCTCCGGGTCGGGGATGAGGTCCTGCCCCAAGTGGAGGAGTTTAAGTATCTCGGGGTCTTGTTCACGAATGAGGGAAAACTGGAGCGTGAGATCGATAGGCGGATAGGTGCAGCATCCGCAGTGAAGCGGGCTCTGTCGTGGTGAAGAGAGAGCTGAGTCGAAAGGCAAAGCTCTCAATTTACCGATCGATCTACGTTCCCACCCTCATCTATGGTCATGAGCTTTGGGTTGTGACCGAAAGAACGAGATCTCGGATACAAGCGGCTGAAATGAGTTTTCTCCGCAGGGTGTCTGGACTCTCCCTTAGAGATAGGGTGAGAAGCTCAGTCATCCGGGAGGGACTCGGAGTAGAGCCGCTGCTTCTCCACATTGAGAGGAGCCAGTTGAGGTGGCTCGGGCATCTGGTTAGGATGCCTCCTGGACGCCTCCCTGGGGAGGTGTTCCGGGCATGTCCCACCGGGAGGAGGCCCAGAGGAAGACCCAGGACACGCTGGAGGGACTATGTTTCTCGGCTGGCCTGGGAACGCCTTGGGATTCCCCCAGAGGAGCTGCTCCATGTGGCTGGGGAGAGGGAAGTCTGGGCCTCCCTACTTAGGCTGCTACCCCCGCGACCCGACCCCGGATAAGCGGACGAAAATGGATAACGGGCAACCCTGGCGAGTGGAACGTTCTAATGTGAAAGGTTTAGAAGCTAAGTTGTTTGTCCAAACACTGGCCTCGGGAATTGTATACAAAAGCTTAACCCATTTGAAGAAGTTGCAGCCAAATCCATATCTCGGAAGAACATTAAATTAATATGACCATTCAATTCTATCAAAGGCCTGACATGCATCAAGTGATAATAACGCTGTATCTTTCGTATCAGATTTCTCATGATTTATGTTCAGGACTGTTCTTATGTTGTGAAACCCTTGACGTTTTGGTACAAATCCGTTTTGATCATTATGAACTAAATGTGAGACATAGGGGTCTAATCTTTTTGCTAAAGCTTTACATAATATTTTAGTGTCCACTCCAATCAGGCTAATTGGTCTAAATGAAGAACACTCCTCAGGGGGTTTATTTGGTTTTAATATCAGTATGATCATTGCTTGTCTCAAAGTGGGTGGGAGAATTTCATTCCTAAATGCCTCTTCATACATGTTAAAAAGTGGAACTATAAGTTTATCTTTGAAAGTTTTGTAGAATTTAATGGGGAAGTCGTCTGGCCCAGGGGCTTTGCCACTATTAATACTTTGTATGGCCTGTGAGATTTCTTCAACCGTTAAATCTAAATCCAGTTCCTTTTTTGTCTCTTCTGTGAGAGTCTGAAACTGAAGCTGGTCTAAGAATATATCCTGTTCTGTCAAGGCATGGGCACACTCCGATTTATATAATTTTACATATAATTGCCTGAAGCTATCGTTAATTTCAGACATGTCTACTGTTACCCTACCAGAGGGGGTCTTTATACTATTAATTGCTCTTTCACTTTGTATTTTCTTAATTCTCCATGCCAAGAGTTTTAAGACTCTTTAATTTAGATTCTACATTTAGTATTTATATATTATGAATTTGATCAAAGCATATTGTTTTGTAATGTTGGAAATTAATCATACAAGTCAAACATTACATTTATTTCTTTGATCCTTAAATTACTTCACCACTTGCTTCTTCAGAGGACGGATGCTTCCCCCCCACGCCACTTTCTGCTGTATTTGTCTGTGAAACTGCTTCTGAGCCTCTCTTATCTTCCGAACCATAATTTTGGACTTATTTGGCCAGTTGGTCCCTCTACACAATTTGATAACATTTCTTTAAAGAGAAGACAGACTTTAGGTGAGCTGATTTGCCCTGTTGGCATGCACGCAGCTGGATATTTCATTGACTTGAAGACTTGATGAAGTGTCTATTCTCTGCTGTCATCTGTAGATTTTAAGGACATACAATATATCTCTTCAGGCTCTTGGCGAAGCAGGTCGCTTGTCTGCTCCTCTCCTGCCCTAAAGTTTTCCTCCTCCCTGCTTTTGCACTTTTGTCTCGTCTGCAACTCTTCAGTGCTCACTCGAAGCAATTTGGAACATGGATTTAATTGCGTGGGCTGTCTCCTCTATTGATAATTTTTTTTCCACGAAGCGCTCCGGACCAGGAGAACCGGCGTGCCCCCTCGACACGCATGCAGCCGGATATATCATGGACTCATGGGACGAGTGGAAGATGATGTGTCTGACCGTTCTTTCAGTCGAGGACGTGGAAGATCTGTGGATAATTGGATTTATGGTAGCAGGTGCGTTGCTCTGTGGCTTATGCGGGGGCTTCTACTACTGGAAACTGAGGAAGACTTCCGCGGCGATCAACGCGCTGTCGAAACTTCCTGCTCAGAACGACTCTTTGATCCGAGCTGTGACCTCAATGAACCAGCTGTTGTTCGAGCTGAATCGCACGATGGGAACAGTTGTGGACGACCGCAGACCTGCGGTGCGTTTTGGGACTCGTTTACAGCCGAGCGGGCTACATCAGGGAGGAGAGGGAGACCTATAAGCTCAGGTTGAATGAAAGCTCACATAATTCGGACAAAATTGGACTCAGACGGCACCTGGACTCAAGGCTAACAGTCAGAGTACACTGTACCCTGCCCTGAAAAATAAATAAATCAACTAATCTAATCGGGACACCCCAAGCAACCTTGAACAAAAGCTGACTGCAAACTTCTCCTAGAGTCTGAAGCTGTTGGAAAAACTGTTGCTCCCCCCCGTCACCCCCCCTGACAGCTCTCTGTGTGCCTTCAGATGAGCAGCTGAGCCTATCTGCAGAACTGTGCTCCATCTGGACGATTGCTCACAGACTTATCTCCCTGCTCCGCCACCAAGACTTATCTCCCTGCTCCGCCACCAAAATGCAACATGTGCTTTCTCTTATCTTGTGCTTGAGCTGGTAGAGTTTTTTTACTTTATCATAGAATGTCCTAAGACAAAATGTGATAGATTCTTTTTTGAATACCAATGATTATCCTTCTGTAACCTTCCTTTTTTTTCATATCTGATTGTTTGGCGGTGCGGATTAATTTCTGCTGCGGCTTTCGTGCGTACGTCCCTCTTAGGATGGTGCGTGCGCCAATTGCAATGTTTTGTACCCCGGTACAATCGACAATGCCAATAAAGATATATTCTATTCTTCTATTCTATATTAAATTGGATTTACGATAACTGGTTTCTGCTATTTGGATTCAGCTGGTTGCTGGTTTTATCTACAATTAAGGAAGTCGTTGGCAGTAAATTGGGGCCCGATCACACAGCTTGCCTTTGTGATGGCTTGGTTCTTGCCTGTGTACCCAGACTCAAATGCCTTAGACAGAATGGATAAGATCTCGGGGATTTTTACTCAGGCATGTTCCATCAGTGTGGCCACATAATTTGGACATTTCTGACCTGTTTTTGGACCAACACAGACTCAAGGTAGATGTCATTATGTTCTGCCTGTCCCCAAAACAACTGTGTGTTTATCTGAATCTGCCTTCCCCAGCTGACCTTGAAGGCCACCTTATCTGAATATGCCTTGAGGACATGTAATCGGACGCTCAACCCCGCCCATTGGGGAATTTCCACCATCAACCAGAGTGAACCAGCTGAATAAACATTCTGTCATCATTTCAGGACTATTGGGTTCTCATTAGCATTGACCATGGCCATTCACCGACATCCTCGAGAATGTTTACGGATCTCATCGGAGGAGCTGTTGATTATTCCATCCTTATCAGAACTATTACAGTGACCTCGAGAGCATCTATGAACATTGCTAATTGTTCTCAGTGTCTCCCCCCCTCTGCAAAATGTCTCAGTCACTATGTGCTTATTTGTGCGAGGTGATTTTTAATATTATTATTTTTTCCTCAGGCAAGAAGAAAGATTTTAATAGGAATTTTTTTCGTTTCCATTTCCGTCTTTTTTGTCCTGCATGCCGCAATGTGCCGGCACGTCTTCGTCATGTCTACGTGTTCAAGAACGCAAGTATAGCCGTGAGTTCCTGCTTGATGTCGGAAAAAACGCTCATTTGAGAATAAACAGCGAGCTCGAGGAGAAGCTACGTGACTGCAGCCTGCTCTGGAAGCCAGCACTGAGCCTCCCTTCATCGCGCCCGCAGTGGAAGCGCCACAAGCGGTGCGACAGGAAGCAGAAGCGGGGTAAGCGCGGAGGTATCAGAGCAAGGCTAGCAGCTTACCCACACAAGCTGGCTATTCCATCCATGGTTTTGGCTAACGTACGCTCCTTGGACAATAAACTGGATTATATACGCCTGCTACGAACGACACAAAAGACTATGAGAGATTGTTATGGGTTTGTATTCACGGAAACGTGGCTTAATAACAACGTTCCGGACCATGCTATTCAGCTCGAGCGGCTAACATGCTTCAGAGAAGAGAGAGCTCTCGAGGGAGGTAAGACACGAGAGTGGGGCTCTGTGTTTACATCAACAACGCATGGTGTCTGGATGCTGCTGTGGTCTACAAACACTGCTCACATTTAGTAGAGTTTATGAATATTAAATGCAGACCGTTCTATTTACCGAGGGAATTTACAGCTGTTATGATCGTTGCTGTATATATTCCTCCAAGCTCCAACAGCAAAGTTAGAGGTGAGGCACTGAATGAACTATATCTGCACATCAGTGAGCAGCAAACAGCCTACCCTGATGCTTTTTTCCTCGTGGCTGGTGATTTCAACCAAGCAGATTTAAAGAGTGTATTTCCAAAAACATACAGAAACAAACTTTCCAACAAGATGCAAAAATAAACTGGACCAAGTTTACACCACCATAAAAGGAGCTTACAAGGCCCTCCCCCTCCCCTACATCAGTGCTTCTGATCATATCTGTGTTATGCTAAAGCCAGCATACAGGCCACTGGTGAAAGTCACAAAACCAGTTCGCAAGCAGATACGAGTGTGGCCAGAGGGGTCTTCAGAGGCACTCCAGGACTGTTTTGACACCACAGATTGGAGTATGTTCAAAGAAGCTGCTACCACAAACAACAACACATGTCTCCAGGAGTACTCAGACACTGTATGTTCATACATCACCAAGTGCATTGATGATGTAACCAACCTCAAAACCATCACTGTTCGGGCAAATCAGAAGCCATGGCTGACAGCAGAGGTTTACAGACTCCTGAGAGCCAGGAATGCTGCCTTCACAGCGGGAGATCAGGTGGGCCTGAGGACAGCCAGAAACAACCTGGCCCGAGGCATCAGAAAGGCCAAGAAGCAGTATTACAGGAAAATAGCTCACCGCTTCAAGGACAGGAAGGATACACAGAGTCTGTGGCAAGGAATACAGACCATCACAAACTACCAGTGCTAGGTAGCGCTAATCCAAAAATTAGTTCCGCTATTTCTAAAGCACTTCTTAATTTATTTAGGTCCGCAATTTCAAAAGCGCTTATGTATTAGCAATGCTAGCGGACACTAATGCTAACTCGCTAACGTGCAAATGACGAACTACTTTTTTTAATCCAGCAGATTTGACCATTTCGTGAAACGGTCAAGCTCAGAAAAACCTTGTGCTATAAAGTCATAGAGCCTCAGACTAAGTATGTTAACATCCTATATTTATGTCTGTTGTGTTACAATTTAAATGTGCTGACGTGTTAAATTGCAAGAAAGTGTAATCATTTCAATCAAGTGTAATGGTGTTAATTTAGTTGATTTATTTTAAATAAATGGTAGTGTCTTTGACATACCAACTAAGTTAACGTGTCCATTGTCACTCTATGGCTTTATTTATTTATCCATCATAAAGATCACAGAAATATTGGGTAAACTGAAAAAGAAAAGAATCTGTGAAATTACTATTCAATCTGAATAAGTAAATTAATTAAGGATAAAGAGGTCAGCTTAATACTGACCCCTGCTAAAATCCTTTACATCTGGGTGGCACCGTATGTGTTTAAAGACACAATATGGTGGTTCCCCTCATGTTTCCTTCAATACTACTATGTAAATAACTCAGGACAGTATTACACTTTTATTATATCATTTTATGCTTATTTTTATTAAATGTTTAGTGTTTTCTCCGCAGGGTGGCTAGACTCTCCCTTAGAGATAGGGTGAGAAGCTCAGTCATCCGGGAGGGACTCGGAGTAGAGCCGCTGCTTCTCCACATCGAGAGGAGCCAGTTGAGGTGGCTCGGGCATCTGGTTAGGATGCCTCCTGGACGCCTCCCTGGTGAGGTGTTCCGGGCATGTCCCACCGGGAGGAGACCCAGAGGAAGACCCAGGACGCGCTGGAGGGACTATGTTTCTCGGCTGGCCTGGGAACGCCTTGGGATTCCCCCGGAGGAGCTGCTCCAAGTGGCTGGGGAGAGGGAAGTCTGGGCCTCCCTACTTAGGCTGCTACCCCCGCGACCCGACCCCGGATAAGCGGAAGAAGATGGATGGATGGATGGATGGTTTAGTGTTTTAGTGGTGGTGTAACTTTTCATACTTTCATACTACTACTATGCAAAAACTACTATGCAAAAACTCAGGACAGTATTACACGTTTATTATTTCATTTTATGATTATGTTTATTAAATGTTTTAGTGTTTTAGTGTTTAAATGATTACTGTTGCACAGAGGGACAGAGAGAAATGCAATTTCAATCCTGTGTATGTCCTGTACATATTGCAGTTTTGACAATAAAGTTGACTTTGACTTTGACTAATGTGTCCAGTTCAATTACTTTTTGTCTGTCTAAGAAGATCTCACTTGTAAATGAGTCTTCGAGGCTCAATGTGACTTATTTGTCTAAAATACGTTGAATGAAAACTTGCATACAATTCATATTGATTAGTTTTGAGGAAAATGCATCTTTTGTTGGCTAAAAATAATTGTTTGTAATTATTTATTTGATGTAGTTAGGTAAGATCCAATTAAAATAAGAAATAAAAATAAAGATTACAGTAACATTCATTGGATAATTTAGAAAAAAATATCAAAAAATATTTTAAGTTAATAAATATAATAAATGGTTAATTTTAAAAAAATGTTTACTTCATAGTTTCATCCATCCATCCATCCATCCATCCATCCATCCATCCATCCATCCATCCATCCATGCAATCTCTTCCGCTTATATGGGGTCGAGTAGAGGGGGTAGTAGCATAAATAAGGAGGTCCAGACTTCCCTCTCCTCAGCCACTTGTGCCAGCTACTCCGGAGGAATCCCAAGGTGTTCCCAGGCCAGCCAAAAAACGTAGTCCCTCCAGCATGTCCTGGGTCTTCCTCTGGGTCTCCTCCTGGTGGGACGTGCCTGGAACACCTCACCAGGGAGGCGTCCAGGAGGCATCCTAACCAGATGCCTGAGCCACCTCAACTGGCTCCTCTCGATGTGGAGAAGCAGCGGCTCTACTCTGAGTCCCTCCCGGATGACCGAGCTTCTCACCCTATCTCTAAGGGAGAGTCCAGACACCCTGCGGAGAAAACTCATTTCAGCCGCTTGTATCCGAGATCTCGTTCTTTCGGTCACAACCCAAAGCTCATGACCATAGATGAGGGTGGGAACGTAGATCGATCGGTAAATTGAGAGCTTTC
>JBBPBX010001160.1:71345-82433 GCA_038048925.1 Garcialebias charrua | reverse complement strand
ATAAATACAACTCGCCCGATAGCAACACGTACCTGAAATATTCTCTCCATTTTGATGAGATGTGTGGCCGGGTTCTGTTTTCAACTGCTACTTCCTGTTTACTGTAGACATGCGCAGTGCTGACGTCTGACGTAATGACGCTGACGTCTGACGTAATGACGCTGACGTCTGACGTAATGACGCTGTGTGCGGCTTGGAAGAAGCGCTTCAAGCCAGTAGATGGAAACACTTCTGATCTGCATTAATTTGTATTTACATATTTGCGAGGTAGCTCAAATTTCGCAATTAAAATGGATGGAAACACGGTTTATCAAGGATGTGAACATCTTCATCCCTGAAAGAGTGACCACTGGCCTGGAGATGAGTGTAGACTGCAGAGTCCTGACCTGATGATGTTGATCTTCTGTGCTGGGCCATCCTTTTGGCCAGTGGCTGTTTAGTTTCCCCGATGTAAGACTGATCATAGGATAGTACAGTAGTTTGTATACTGTACACTGCACTGCCCATGCTAAAATAAGACATTAACTTCGTCCGCAGTTCATTCACCACTGTAAAAAGTAACTTTTCTGCATGCTAAAGCTTGTATTAAATTCCTAAGGGGGTTTTGTACCAAATAGGAGTCATCTAGAGAAAAATGTCCAATCATGTTTTGCACGAGGGCGTGAAGGATGATGAGCTTTTTGTCAGATGAGAGGCCATGCCACCACACAAAACTAATCCTGCTCTAATGTTACCATAAAATTAAATCACGATGTTATATTTCTCCAGCTCCCCGGGCGCTTTCGGGCTGCTCACTGCACCACCTGGTAGGTGGTTGGGTTAAATGCAGAGACGAATTTCGTCTGTGTATGGGAACATACGCAGATGACAGGAAAAGACATTATTATTATTATATGTCCAATAGCTGTCACAGAAAAGCACCAAAATCATAGTACAGACATGCAAATTAATTGAAAAATCAATGGGGGGTAAAATCTAACCGTCTACGTGTCAAAGGAGCATAAAAACATTTTTTAACCTAATCTTGACCATGAAAACTTTAAATTTCTGCATCAGAGGATGATGCTTTGTCAAGATTTCATCCCAGTGTAGACTTACAGAATTTTCTGCGGACAGATGCGGTCAACTCCTTGCAAATTAAGAAGGTCAGTTGCACGTGAGGTGGTCCTAGTAAAGTAGGTCATCAGAACACGCTCGCATTACCATTCAAGCAAATGAAGCTTTGCAAGGTTTAGTTGCTGTCAGGATTTTTGATCACTGCTATCCTGGAGGCTTTATTTTGACTTGATTATACGGATCTTATCGTTCATACGTGAGACTCTTGCTACACATTGAAGGCCAGCGGTAGATGAAAGCGGTAGTAAAACAATTGTCAAAAAGCGATGTATCTTCTGTTACTCTGGGCTCAATTTATGATGTACAGTATTTGTTTTTTTAAATGTGCTCTTTATTGTGCTTCATTCAACGTTGTAACTTGGGTGCATTTTTCATTCTGGGTATCTATTAAAAACCGCATCTTTGATTACTTTAAATGTTTCATCTTCCAAGTATTAGTTTGATGCAAGAATTTGAGGTATTTTAGTAGATCATCCTTAAGTTATTTCAACTTGCTTTTCGGATTAAAAACTATAGAAATGTATTGGTTGCTGTAAAGTAGTGCAGCTTTTTTGTTTTGTTTTTTTGAATGTCCAGAGGACCAGACTTAGCTTTTTTAGATTTTTCTACCTGGCTTATTGAGCATGCATCAGGGCTTTTTTGTTTTATTTGTCACATTAAAGCTTATTGATGCTGGCCTTTGATGCATCTCAAAAAGCAGAAATAACAGGGTGAGTACCGGTATGTGCAGTTGTCAATAACAAAATGATGAATGTTTGTGCACAGTGAGTTGGTATTGAGTAGAAAGTGGCAACAGACTTTACTGCAGGCTCCTCGGGTAGTGCAAGAAGGTACACGATGTATATAAATATAACTAAACTGAATATAATCATAGCTGACATGTATACAGGTAGTCCCCGACTTACGAGCGAGTTCTGTTCCTACGAGACGCTCGTAAGACGAAAATTCGTACGTCGGAACACGAAACACGTGTTCTCGTAAGTCCGGATTTTCGGTCGTAAGTTGGAAAATTTATGCTAGCGCTACTACGAACACTCGTTTTTCATCACAAATGTTCATACTAGTTCATAAACATGCTCAGAAACTTGTTTCCAAACGGTTAGCTAACACACTTTCATCTAAAAACACATGAAAGTGCTGTATTTTTTGTATGTTCTTTACAAATTTACTGCTTGTTCGCCAGCTCGTAAGTCCGGAACCTCGTAGGTAAGAGCGCTCGTAAGTCGGGAACTACCTGTATATTTACAAATAAATTAATGAAATCCACATGCTCTCATTGTGATCAAGCTTTGTTTAAAAAAAGGTTGTAGGTTTTTATCAGATCCCCAACCGCTCTGTAACTAATAATAATATCTCTGATTATTATTATTTTGTGCTGCACAGGGTGAAGACACCTTGGATAAATCCACTAATGATGAGGTTCCTATGATGAAGAGGCGCCGGCTACCTCGTGGTTGGGCGAGGAAGAGGGCCGTTGCTGTTAAGGATCGAGACTCGGGTACTTTTGCTCAAAAAGTTCAACCTGTATTTTATTTTTAGCAAGTGTTATGTCTTCATCTCTTCTCCTCAAATTGATTGATTTTTTTATTTAACCTTTTCTGTTGTCGTCTTTTAGATTTAGCCTTTAATACTCCGCTCAGGCCCATAATGTGCCATGAGCGCGTGCTGTCAGAGATCGGCATCGAGTCTCCTCCTAATTCAACCGCCAGAAACATCTACTCACCCTTGGTGCGTTTCCTCACGCCCAGCAAGGAAAGTAAGGACAACAGCTGTTTTTATTCTTACTTATTACCTGCAAAAAACAATGTTTTCATACATTAATGTGGTGTGTGAGCTCAGTGCTTCAGCTTTTGTCATCCTCAGTGAGCTTCTGCTGCATTTTTCTCACATGTGGATGTTTTTCTCGCTGCCCAGATTTAAAGTGTCCTGAAACTGAGAGCAGTGTCATCATGAGCCCAGAACAAGGTGTGTTTGGTTATAGTTCCATCGAGCTGCTGGCTGGAGAGGAGGAGGATGACGCGTTTGACCCGTAAGTATAACTTGCTTATAAATATATTCAGAAATCATCTTTCTTTAGAGTTGTATTTACAGAATCCTAACTTAAATTTCTACAGTTTAATGATTTGTTTTTGATCGGATGAAACAAAAACGCGTAAAAGTCAAAAGCACAGACCACAACATTGTACCTGGTACAGTTTTTTTTTGTGTTGATAACTTTGAATAGTTTTTCTTGGTACTGTGAACAAACCAGAATACACCCAACATGTATTACAAAGAGCGGTCCTAGATAACTCTTTGTCATTTGTTTATTTTGATGTAAATGCTGTGTTTAAGATCTGGGTTTGTAGTAGAAATTTTACAAATGTATTTATTTATTTTTTCAGTTTTACCCTCATCAAGAACATCCTGTCGCAGTCTCGGCACTCTCGACCTCGACTCAGAGATATTCCCCCAAAGACCAGGAGCACTCCAGAGGCCACGCTCGTGGTCGACCTGGTAAGTTTACTCGTCTGTTTTACTCACCCATAAATATTCAGCATCAAGCATGAGCTGTGACGTTATTATTTTTATTTCCTGTGTGTGTGTTTTTTTTTCTTTTTTTTATATGACTTGGATTTGTTGTGCAAAGTATTTTTCTGTTTTGTCCGATCTTGTGTGTTTTCCTCATAGAGTCACTGTAGTTGAGACACTTTGCAGTAAAGCTGTTTTTTTTTGCATCTTTTTCATATTTTCTTTGCTGAACCGTGTTGTTTTATCGAGAATGTTGTCCTTGCACGTGTTACAGTCAACCACAACTGCAGTCTGTCTTTGTAGAGCTCCCTTCTCTTTGTGTGTGTTCTCATATTAACAAGAAACCTCACAGGTGTTGGCCCGATCCACATCTGCTTCCAGCCAAGCACATTTTGTTCTCTGCTGCTTCATCAGTCTGTTGCAGTGTTAGCCTGAGGTTGAGAGGGTTTATTTTAGGAGTAGATCCAGGTTTTAGTTCAGAAAAACTGAGGCTTGGTGTGTTCGGTCTTTTCAGGAGGAGACGCTGATGTTCAGCTCCCTGAATGTGATCAAAGACGCAGACTACACCTTCTACACGGCTTTCCAAGACCACCAGTACAAGGTATCTGTTCACTGCTAGCTGCCTTCAACAAGTCCGCTTGTTGTTAAATTTGTCTTAATGTTGTTAAATCATTTTAGTAATCAATTTAATGTGATGGCATTCAATAAAGCCAACTTTCCATTTCTTAGCATCTGTAGCTGCCATAGGTCAAATTTAATTGGTGTTTAGTTAAAAGCGTACATATTTTTTCTGTTACAAAAAACAACACCACCACAATGCTGAATCTAGACCAGGGGTGTCCAGACTTTTTCAGCATGTGAGCTACTTTTAAAATTATCAAGTCAAAGTGATCTACCTACTTTAAGGCCCTGGTTACACGAGAATAGCCTGCGGAAACGTTAGTGTTTTTTCCAATGTTTATTGGGGGTAATAAACAAAAAATAAGCTGGTTTACATGAAAAATGCTGTAGTTTCCATGTCAGTCGGGTTGCCATATAAGAAATTATGAACTATAGTTCTGTGGCTTTAAAATGATAGTGTTTTGACCTAAACTGTTGTGTGTGCTGACTAAAGATGTTCTAAGATTCAATTCAATTTATTTATATAGCGTCAATTCACAAAAAAGTAATCTCAGGGCACTGAACAGAAACATTTGTATATACAAAATAATAATTTAACAGAAACATTCATAGATAACATAATATTGTAATTTAACACCATTTGTCTGAGGAGCAGACTGCTTTGAATTTAACTCTATTGCAGAACTCTCATCTTGAGCAAGATGAAGTTTGTGTTGCGTTTCTTGAAAAGTGGTGGTAAATAAGGCATTTTTTAAATCTGGCAACCCTGGGCTCAGCTGTATTCATTGTTTATGCAGCGACTGCATGATCACAGTTATGTCCAAACTGGTGAATAACGTCTCTTTGGACCCTGGATTTTATTACGTAGTTTTGCTCCTGCATGCTGAAAAAGGGTGAGTAGCAGAAAAACACTCAGCTCTCTGACATTATTTAAAACGAGCACCCCTGATCTAGACGGCTCTGTTCAGGTGTCACTAACCTGGACCAGCACAGTCCGGTCTCTTCTTAAACTCTGTCAGCGTCAACATGAAACCTGCCTCTTTCCACACACATTATTCCACTGAGAAAAGATGAAGCTACTCTGATTGTTCTGTGTCCGTCTAGCACAAAGTTCTGCTTTCATTTACCGTATTTGTCGCTGTATTAATACGCTCCCGTGTATAATACGCAGGCCATTCAAATTAGCAAAAAAACTGTGTATTATTCATTCAAATGAGCAAAAAAACTGTGTATTATAGACCGACGAATACGGTACATGGAGTCATCTGTCACTGTTTGGTGTTGAATGCATTATTTTTCCCTCATGTTGAAAACGCCTGTGGAACAAAATGTTGTAAACCGGTGCTTCTCTGCAGCTCATGGTTTGGAAACTGTTGCAGAATCTTTTCAGAACTCCTCTGCGTCTCGTTATTTTATGGATGTGGAACAGACGCTGCTGGGAAGTGAATTATGTAGTTTGGATTAAAGAAGTCTCAACACTTGAATTAAATAATCTGTCTGCTGCAACACTAATGCCTGAACAAAAACAGCTGCATCAGTTAGTTTAGTTTTAATAAAACCTGGTTTATTTCACTAAAAAACTTCATTATTTCTGTCCTAACCCTGAATGAAACAGGTATACATGATTCTACGACCACATGTGAAGGAGTTTCTTCAAGCCATGGCAAAAACCTACGAGGTTTGTGGGATTTGGGTCAATTTTAAGGTTTTCCGATCATGCACTGGCCCCAGGTTTCTAATAACTGTTCGCTGTGTTTTCCAGCTGTTTGTTTACACGTGTGCGAAGAGAGAATACGCCGAGAAGATCCTGGAGATTCTGGACCCTCAGAGGAAACTGTTTCGGTACGTTTCCCAGAGAAACCCTCAGCAGGAAGTAACTGGCGTGCATAGTTTGGCAGGAACCCGGCAGTGATCGTTTAATGATGTTTAACGTGCATGATCTCCTCCGTAGACACCGGCTGTACCAGGACGACTGCGCTTGTGTCCTCGGACACTACGTCAAGGATCTCAGCATCCTTGGGAGGGACCTCGCCAAGACTGTTGTCCTAGACAATGCGGCTCATACTTATCCGTACCACGTGAGCACACGCCTTGCTTAGTTTTGTTTCTGAGCTCTCCTGAGTTTATCAAACCGTTAAACATAATTTTGTTTTAACTGTTAACGTTAAACGTTGCATTAAATGGATTATATTATGGGATTTGCCTGGTTAAATAAAGGTGAATAAATAAATAAAGGCTACAGTTTTGAATTAAGATCATTTTTACTTTCTCCTAGTCCCATTAAAATTTGTCCAGTGGTTTGAGATTTTTTTAACCTGATGATCTGATTTAAACTTGTTTTTTCACTACTGTTGACATCAGCTGTCGCTTGAAAGGGAGTCGACTCGATGGTGTGTCTTGTTGTTTTGCAGCTGATGAACACGATCCCCATAAAGAGCTGGTCTGGAGCAGCGGACGACAGAGAGCTGCAGAAACTCATCCCCTACATGGAGAAACTGGCTACAGCTGTGAGTCTGCTTCACTGTTTGACTTTCTGTCTTCGCAGTTTTCATTCACCGATCACATTCCTGAGTTTTTTCCTGAAACAAGCAGCTCTTTCTGAGTAAATGGTAATTAAAAGAAAAACATGATTACGCCCTTAACTGCTTCTTCTGCCTGCAGAACAAATTGTGTACAAAATAAAGCTTTTAGTTGCTTAAGAGTTTTCCTCCAGGGAATGTTGAACCAAAAACAGACCCTAAGAAGTGACTTTTATGCTATTATATTTTATTTTGGGTCATTCAGTATTCACATTAAAAACTAAAAAGCCACGTTACTCCATAACTCAATGTGAGCTCAGCAGATAATAACCAATAACTACAGATTAATTTAAAATAAATTTACTTCATTTTTTATTTTTTTATTTTTTTTTGCATTTTCTGGGCACTAGTGGCCTTTATTGGAGAGGGCGAAACGGTGGAGAGGGGGGGAGACACCACAGAAAGGAGCTCGTCGGGTCCGGGACGTGAACCCGCGACGCCTGTGGAGAGGCGAAAGCCTCAAGCATATGTGCTGCCCGCTTATCTTTCTGCGCCACAGCGGCGGCACAAAATAAATTTACTTTTAATGTTTGTCGCCCCCTTTTGGCAGCAACATATCATTGCAGGTTTAAGTCTGAGCATTTTAAAGATGTTCATAAGAAACACAAAAGTTTTTACAGTATTTTTCAGCCTATAAGTCGCAATTTTTTTTGCATTATTTACATGCCTGTCACTTATAGGCCGAAGCAACATATTTATGGATTTTTCCCCCCCCCATATTTATAAACTGATTTTTGGCTGAGATATGACCGTTTTCATTCATTCTGACAAAAAAAAAGTGAGTAATATTTTCGGCCACTAGATGGCAGCTGAGTAGTAGTAATAAAAATGTCACATTTTTGTCATCTGTGTATGTTTCCCATACAAGACGAAATTTGTCTCTGCATTTAACCCAACCACCACCAGGTGGTGCAGTGAGCAGCCATAGTAGCTGTAAGGTATGCCGGTGTGTCATGTAATAGGTAAAATTGGCTATAATGACAAATTCAACAAAGTTCAACACAAACACTGGATTTTATTTACTGTACTTTATACTTTATTATTTTTGTCTTGAACTTTTTTGAATTTACCATGTCCTGGATGACTGAGAATCTTCACCGGCTGTTGATGACGCAATCGGCCTGCCACAGTACCCCCACCTTCGTTCTGCTCGCTGCTTGGAGCAAGTCACACCAGCTGCACCTCTCTGGTAAAATGTAGCTAATTTGACCATTAAAGTACATTTATTAAGTAAAACTTCAACTGAGACACACATTTGCTATCATTTCGAGCAAACAAATGTTTTTAGGTGTTTATATCTTGTTAATTTTCGAAGAAATGCGGTGGCTCGTCCCTCTGAGCGTGCCCGCCGCTTTTGCAAATCGGGTTTAGAGATGCAGCTGATTTGGCCGTCCTTTACTATAATTCTGAGCAATCAAATGATTGTTTTTTAATGTTAATCTTGTTAAATTCTTGTTAAAGTCCTCCCGTGCACACTCCCGCGGCCACCATTTGTCAGCCAATCAATTTTTGGCACAACACCAGCCCACATTTCCAGGTTGCCAGCAGTGACGCATAATAGAATGCAACGTATATGTGGATTTTCCACTTTTTTTCAGACATATTTCAGGTATCCGCGGGGTTGTAAAAGGTAGTAAATGAAATTAACACAAATTAAGGCCATTAAAAAGTATTAAAAAGTATTAAAAAGTAATAAACGTCATCTGACGAGGTATTAAATTTTTTTAAACCTACACAACTATATTTTTCCCTTTCTGGCGTCTAAAAAAAGGTCTGTGAATTTATTTATCTTTTCTAATTTTATGTTCCAAGTAGGACCTTAGCTAAAACAAAGACGTCATATCGTCAGTCAGTGTGCGCGCGCACCTACAGCTGGCCGAGGCTGATCATGTCTGTAAAAAGAAACAGGAAAGAGGAGCGCGACTTTATCTTCCGACATTTAACAAGAAATTTACCTAAACAATTGTTTGTTAGCTCGAAATTATAGCAAAAGGTGTGTCTCAGTCTAACGTTTTCTTAATAAATGTACTTTAATGGTTAAATCGGCTTTATTTAAAAAAAAAAGTGTCGCTGCCTGTGTGCACCGTGATCGCTCAGCGGTGAAAACAGGAAAAAGGAGCGCGGCTCGTTTCGCCGTCATTTAACAAGAAAAATACCTAAACAATTATTTGTTAGCTCGAAATTATAGCAGAGGTGTGTTTCTGTCTATCATTTTCTTAATAAATGCACTTTAATGGTCAAATTAGCTGCATTTCGCCGGGGCGGTGCAGCTGGCTGCTGGATTGAAGCAAGCAGAGAGGTGGGGAGAGTATGGCAGGCCGATTGGGTCATTAATAGCTAGTGAAGATTCTCAGTCATCCAGGACATGGTGAATTCTAAAAAGTGCAATAAAAAAACAAAGTATAGTATAATAGTATAATAAATAGTATAATAAATAAAGTCCAGTTGTTTTTGTCTTGAACTTTTTTTAATTTGTCATTAAAGGCACGTTTTCCTATTACATGATACAACAGCATGCCATACACTATTACTACTATGGGGCCATCAGGGTTTTTTTTTCAGTCAGAATGAATGGAAACGGTCATATTTCAGTCAAATGGTTTATAAATATGGGGGGAAAAAATCTATAAATATGTCACTTCGTCCTATAAGTTGCAAGGCATGTAAATTATGCAAAAAACTGCAACTTACAGGATGAAAAATACAGTAGTTATTATTTTTCTCCCTCTCTTTTTGAATTATGCATGTGTTCAGTGTTGAATTATTTTAACTAAACTGTTCTGTTTTCAAGTTTACAGTTTTTTGTTTGCCATTAGAGATATGTTATGTGTGGGAACAATTAAACTTTTTCTCTTGGGTTAGATTTAAATAACAAATAGGTCAGTGCTTTTATTGAGGCAAGAAGCAAATTGATGTACTGTATCCAGTAATTGTTATAAAACTACATTTACTACCAAAGTTTAGGAAGAAAATGACAGTAATCTTATCACTTTACAATTAGTTGCATGGAACTGAAATACAACAGGTTGCCGCTACGGTTACAGCTCGGTGCCGTGATGGTATTAAAAAATATTTTGATGGTATTAAAAAGGTATTAAAAGGTATTAAATTCAACTCTAGAATTTCTGCATATACCCTGTATTTGGACTGATGTGACTTGTAGGGCGGTGCGACGGGTACGGAGGAAAATACGGTATATACCCACTAAGATTAATAAAACTTAGACTAAAGTCGATTATTATGAAAAAATGTATGAACTTTAAGTCTTAAACGAAGGGAAGTGATGACGAAGACTTTATTACATTTTTGTTAAATTATCATAGAAAATTGGTCTCATTAATTAAGATGATTTTAGATTTAATCCATCAGTGTAAAAGTATTGTAATGATTGTGACCGCTGAGTTGTAAAATGATCTCTGTTTGAGCAGAGAAGTTGCTGCGTTTGGTTTTTGACTGTTTGTGGTTCTGGTTGTGAACAGAGCAGCTGATTATCTTCAGCAGACGCCCGCCCCCCGGCCTGCCGTCCTTCCTCTGACTGCTGGTTCTGAGTATCTCCCGCTGTGTTGTTTCAGGAGGATTTTCAGGAGGTGCTGAAGAAGAGGAAGGACCACTTCCTGCGGCTGCTGTCGGAAGACTGACGGGACTCTCCGCCCCCACAGCTCCCGCTCGGACTCCGCTCCTCGTTTAGTTTTACCTCGGTTAGAAAGCCCCCAGACGAAGCTGTTCCACAGTTTTTAACCTGTTGGTGTCGCATTTCAAACATGCTGCTGATGCATTTTATAACTTGAACCTTCATTCCCTCCAAGAATCATTCCTCTGGCAATGAACTGCTAACATGTGTACATATTCACAGAATTAAACATGAAATGTTTTGTTTATATTCAGATTTTTTTTTCTATTTATGGATTATATTGCTTATCGGTTGTTCATCAACAACCCTTATCTGTATATTGAGAAATGCTTTTTTTTTATGCAATAAACTTTTCTTGATCGTTCAAACCCGCTTTGATGTCATGAAAAAAAAAAAAGCAGAGTACACGGATCTCGGCGTGTGTCGCTGATTTAGGATTCATGATTTTTCTCAGCTGACATTTTAATTCAAAACTGGAAGCAAAAGGTGTTTTTGATTTTTCTTCTCGCCACCCTCTCACATGCACGACGACCGACAGAGCCTTCTGCCTTGTACGCTTCAAGAATTTTCTAGATCTGACTTGTTGCTTTTGCAAAGCGACTCTTTGGTTGAGGCTTAATTTTTAGTCGT